>JAQOTA010000063.1:0-48417 GCA_029532415.1 Marasmius tenuissimus
ATTGGTCCTAAAAGTCCGTAACAAGACAATGGGAATCCGTTCTACAAATCAGCCGACTTGAATCGTGAGTGGCCGGGGCTTGTAAAGACGACATAGTAGCACTGGCCGTACATCGAGTAGGGCCATGCGAAAGGTAAACCTGACCGAGTCGTGTGTTCGTGGTCGAGAGGAGAGGCACTTCGAAGACGCGTGGCACATCAAGCGCCCGTCCGAATTATTTGAACCTTTCGCACAAACCGCCATCTGACTCATCGTCCTGAAGGCCTGACCCTCCACGACGCCCTCGAGCCAATTCCCGTTGATCCTCATCCTTCCTCGTAACTCTCTGACTATAATCCATTCACATTCAATATCTCGTTTTCTGCCATACTGACAACTGCTCAACTTCCTCCAACGAATATCTATCCGAACGCAAGTCAACAACCTGAGGCTCTCGGATAACCGCTGGCAGCCTCTGGCAACAACGAAGAGGCAAGAATTATACTAGCAGAGGGACAAGGATGCAGATGGAACGTCAACACCGTAACTCAAGCTCAAGTGTCGTCACTGGTCATTCGGTTGTCACGTTAGCACAAAATTGAGACGGAATTCATTTCTGACTTATGCTCATCCTTAGTACACAATGACAAGTCGCATCACATTAAAGGTCCATCTTGACACTTCAACCGCCCTTGAGAGTCCTTTCTGGTGCAGCTAGTACTACTCGGTTATGTGGGATCTTGCTGGGTGTAACGGGTTTTCACCGAGTCGGTGTCGCGCTCGGAGCTCGAATCTACTACACTTTCTTCCGAGCTCGCATCATCTCGCACCTCAATGATGGATCCCGAGTCTGACTCTAGTGCGCTGTCCGCCTCCGTATCAGTTTCTGACTCTAACTCGATCTCGTCCAAACACATTGAAAAGAGTTCGAGATCGTAGCGAGCGTTTTCACGGTCCGTCTCCGACATCGGCAAACCGTCACCATAATCCATGACTGACTGAGCATAAGCCCTGGGGGTGATATTAGTCAGGTATGTCTAAAGAAAGGGCGGAAAGTCCACGTACAGTCCTTGATTCCCCCATTGGACCCGGATCTTCTTGGTCAACAACAAGTCAAGCTCTGTCCACTCGTGGAAACGGACGAGATGTCGTTTGTATACCGGGATAAGTTCGCCTTCATCTATTTCTCGATCAATGTACTTGCCGGTTGACCACTTGCTCAAACAGTGGTCTATCTGGATCGAGCAGTGAACGAGGTTCAGGTTCAAAAACTTGAAACGTCAAGATTGAATACGTACCAACGTGAACAAAAAAGCAATCGCCTGCACTGCGAGAGGACGGAAATGCTCACGCCATTCGTAGCGCATGCCTATACAAGGTTGGCAAGTCCAAATCTGAGCTGAAGGCTACTTCACAGAGGAGAAGATTCGGTCCTTACCGGGCGCCCTTCGGTTATAGTAAAGTGTTTTGTAGATCGATTCGACGATGATAGGGTGTTGCATGTAGCCAGTTCTTTCTTCTGGATTCTGAATGGACAAGGTCACTATAGATTGGGCCCAAACAAGGCACCGGATGCTCACTGACCTTGTGGTACCACCCGAAGCTGGTTGCAAGCGAAGCGTACTTTTTCTGGTTGGCTCGCACAACTTCCCCTTGGTGAGTTCCCGTGTCGAAGCCGAACATGGGAACAATCAGGGGCTCTATCCTGTCGCAGGCCGCTATTCGGTATTGAGTTCCTCTCTTCGCCATCTGACAAATAGCACCTCAGTTTCACATAGTCAGCACAAAGAAGGAGAGACGACGTACCAATCGGCGTACTTCCGGTGTTAGATCGAACAACGGCTCTCCTTTTCGTGACAGTCCGTTTTGGAGATAGTCCCATATATCTGAACAGTATTTGATGTGCTGGTCAGGATCAGGGAACATATTCCAGCAGATGAGAACGTTCTCATAGTCCCGGAGGGAGCGTTCAACGATTGTCCGACTCGATCCAATATAGTCTCCAAGCTCCTCGCCTTGTATACCAGGGCAGAGTTCTAGGGTCCGTATGGGTTTTCCTTCCTCCTGTTTGCCACCGGGGAGTTGCGTGCTCAGTCAATGACAAAGTAGATGATTAGACAGCTACTTACCTTCAAAGAAGATGTCTCTCCTTCCCTGTGAGCCTCCTCACCCTCCTGTACCATCACAATCCCAGCTGCCTCACTATCCTTCGACTTGATATCCGGCTCTCCTCCAGTTGATCGCGCGATGAAGTCAATTGTGAGTTCCTTGAGTAAGTAAGCGAAGTCGTCACTCTGAATGCGAAGTTCATAACAACCCGTCGCTAATTCAGAAAATGCATCAAGTGACACAGATCCAAACCCGGTCAACTGGGATTCAACAACATCGGCGAAGAAACTGTCCATGACATGGTCCGAGCCGTCGGAAGTGGCCCCACCAACCTCCCCAGTGATTGAGTCCGAGGCTGACCGCGTAAGTGAGGCGGCAAGAGAGACATAGTGGGATAAATCAGGTATCAGCGAAAGATTGACGGTGATCTTGCCCGGTTGAGGGATATGTATCATGGCAACAACCTCTGCCTCTTTCGTAAGAACAAGTTCATGCTGATAAATCGTGCAACATCCGGAACATTCCTTGTCACCAATCGCAGGAATATTGTCGTATCCGATGCTGTATGTGAAGACGCCTGCGCTCCGCGCGTCTTCTTTCCACCGCTGACGGTTAACAGCAACAGCTTGGTCGATGTGAGTTCTGTCAACGCGGCCACAGGAGTTGAATAGAACACACATGATCCTATCATGCCTCTGTAAGACAGCCTGGACCAACGAAAGAGCTTCCTTGCCTAGCCGTGTTCCGGTAAAAAGGAGACTGGTAAGTGAAGGCGATGGAGGGAGGGAACATATAAAACGAAGGAAGCCGAGAACGTCGTCATCATCTCCGGGATGATAATCAATCATCTGAACTGATTCGAACTGCCTAGACAACTCGCTGGAAGTCCGATCTGAGAGTTGGCGAATCATTGAATATGGGGGACTGAATTCAGGGGATTCAGGACCATATAGATCAATGCGCTCGTACGATGAAAGTCTGGCGTTGATCAAACGGGACCACGATGACCGGAGAAAAGTGACCATTTTGTGAAAAACCGGCAACGGGACATCTCCCTTACCGTCCACGGTGAAGGTTGGCAAGAACTGGTACCTGAGCTTCTCTAGATTGTTGAGGGGTGGGAGTCCAAGTAGTTCTGAGACGGATAGTGGCCGATCGGGGTGATGTATGATTTCTCTCCAACGTCGTATTGCGAAGCTGTCTGTGGGTAGTTGGCGCAGGGTTCGAAGCTCTTGCACTAATATATCATAGGTTGCCTCATATGTAAAAATGACATGACTCGTCTTCGAACTTTCCCTTTCCCATGTCCTGCGACGCGCCTCTCTCTCCAACGAGATTCGGTGCTCCATGCCTCGGATCCACTCCAGTGCAAGTGAGCGGAAATGAGTTGGGGACGTTGGGAGGGACTGAATGAAATCATGTTCAAGAATACAAAGGTAGACCTCCATAACAGCACTTTCCAAGATGAGTCCCAATTCCCTGGTTTCGGGAACCCGGAATACTCCGACAAGTAGATCGCGCCTCAGTAGACAATAATCACTTTTTAGGTCGTGTATTTGATGTATTCGAAAGTATTCCTTGTCGGTTTCTGTCAACGGGATTGACTCTCTGCTGATTCCTGGATGAAGAGAGGAGGGAAGGGTGACATTCCACGACAGAGCAAGTTGACTGCCTGAGTTTGTGTCGACTGTGCACAGCCGGCTGAATAGGCGGAAGGAGTAGTCGAGGAGGAGATTGAGTGTTCGGCGATCGATGATGGCGATTGAATCCAGCTGTGCCTCACTGTCTAAAGTGACGCGAAGCGCACGGGTGCCAGGGAAATCTCGGGATTGGGAGGTAAACACAGTACGCGACATGTCCCCATCAATGAAGACAGAGATTGAAGTCCACTTTGAGTCGCTCCGGCAGACGGTCATGCAGAGAAGCTTCCTCTCGCGCAACTCATCGATGCCGGGTACGATACTGTAATACAGCAAGATACCCTCGAGTTCCCCCGCATCAAGTCGGGGGAGTGGCCCGACATATGGGGTGGCAGAAGCAAGGAAGTCATCAACACTCTCAGCAACGAAGGCTTCTTTGTCCTCCTTCCCCCAGATTCCCGCATAATGGAAAGGCGAAGTAAGCCGCGAGAGATGTAGGGGAGTAGTTATGAGTGGGAATTGGGGGATGGTAGAAGTCGAAACAAGCTGGCCTGCGTCAGCCTTTTCGAGCGAAGTGTGAGAGGTAGAGGATGTGAGGGCGGGAATGTTGGCCAGCTTGGGATTCGAGAGAGTGAGGGAGGCATCGGACGTGAGATCCTTGCTACACAATGACAAATGCATTGTCATCCCTGTACCACCCTCATCCCAAGCGGGATTCCAACCCCACAACGCGATGCGAAGAACCGCAAGACCGGTTTCCATCCCAAACCACACGTAGGGGCCATTTTTCACATCCGTGCGGCCGACCATGTTGAAACAACCGACGTAACCGGCGATGATCATGGCCATCCCACAGACAAGAATGGCCTGTAGGAGAAACATGAGGGCGCCTTCTGATAGGCTATGAGCTTCGAACATGTCTTGTAGCTCCGAGAGTTGCGTTGTATCTAACTGCTTCTCTGGGTCATAGTCGCGACCTAGTTCTCGAAGTTCTTTCTGGAGGTTGTGCAACCGCACCTCCAAAAGGGTGTCTCTGTCTTCGATGGCGTCATCAATTTTGAGAGGATACTGCTTGCGCGCCTTCATAAGGAGCAAGCTGGTTGTGGTGATGCGGTGTATCCTAATCTGGAGGGCGAACTGCACCGTAACCACACACAGCAGGGATCCAAAAGAGCGGAGGATAGGGAACAACCATGATAATGCATGGCCCCAATCGTCGTGGATGAGGTAAAGATATGGTGTGACGCCGACAAGTGATAGAACTGCCGAGCTTAAGATGAGGGAGGTATTCCATGATAGGTCCAGGGAGGAAGCCTGAAAGGATGTTTGTATCAGTGTCAACGACGTATATATTCCGAAGGCAGAATTTTTACGCACCAGCCCCGCTGAACCTGCACCGTCCGTGGTGTTCTTTCTCCGCCAACCGAACCATTCTATACTCTTCACCAGCTCGGGATTATCGATGTGCTGTTCCTTCATCAGTCGATGTAGCTGAACCTCTGCTCCATATTGCTTCGTGTCATTCACAAGGGTGGCCATAGACGAGACCGAACCCGTGGTCCCGAAACCAGCGTCGCTCAACCACCTTCCACCATAGAAAGGTTTCGTCGTGGTGGCTAAGAGTGTTGCAAAGGCCGTCTTGACTATCCCGAGGCTTCCGAAGATCGAGAGAGGCGTAGCAGCGGCGAACAGGTAGCCTTTGTCCAGAGCAGTGCCTACATGTCGTTCGCATTGTTCTGTGCCGAGCAAAGGGAGTAGGGCGGAAACTTCCTGAATTCCGCCTGAGAGAGTATCCACGAAGTTCGGCGGTTGTGACATCCCTACGTCTACTTCAGCAACGTACAATGACCAATCAATGGGAAAGAGTTCATACCTTTCAGCTTGAGGGTTCAGTGGGTCTCGAAAGAAAGGGTAGAGGCTGCCTATGCGGTCGTAGATGGGAGGGAGGGGGATGGGGGGATGGACGTTTTCAACTGGGAGCCTTCCATCTGTCAGATCTTCATGTACTCGTGAGACCGAAAAAAACTCTGTACGCTCCTTCTTCCTAGAGTAGTCTCCTACTGAATAGGTATCTCTGCTTGGACACGATCGGACACTCTTTAGTATCGTAACATGGCCATTCAACGCGAAAAAGTACTGTTTGCCTGTCATCTTTGACGTTGGTGGCGGTGGAACAAAAAGACGTCAACAATAGGCGAACGCCACAAGGTCGTTGTTACCAGCTGGGGACAAGTGTTCCTAGCTTCCTCTCCGGAAGAACCTTTCTCGCCGACATCGTGCTCAGCATCTCGCTCGACGCTCGCTGAGAACAACCTTCAGTTGCTGTTTTTCTCCTGAGAGCAACCGGAGCACTAGGGGAGAAAGTACGCTTCCTGAGCATCTCCGCGTATCTAAGTCTTGAGAGAAGGCTCACAGCGGAGAGCAACCCTAACATGGCACAAAGCACCCGTGGTGACTCCAGCGAAACTAAGTTCTGTCAATTTCGCCACAGTTACGATATCATAAGTGATCCGACCAACGAGTACGACCTCTTCCTATGAGCACCGTCAGGGATTTGGGGAAAAGATCTGAGCAGTAACTCACAATGGTCGGCCCGGAAGATGAACTCGACACCGTAATGTTTGAGAACAATTTCCGTAGTCTCATCTGTCCTATCATGCCGCACTACCATTTCTCCAATTAGCCACGACTAAAAGTTTCCGGAACTTAAACGCCTGCACGCAGGGGCTGCAAACTTAAATTTTTCGTGGAGAAGGAGTGAGCGAATGAGGGCAAAACACCGTCACGTAACCAAACGCGACAGGGATCTTAAGCTTTGGTGGCAAGGGCATATAGTGGGTGAACGCCTGAGCCGCCGGCTGAAGAGCAGTATTGGGCCCTTTCGAGGGTTTCTGCGTCCAAATTCCGGTCTGCGAGTCAGATCTAAAGTCGATGCCGCCCCTTCACCCGTCGATTTGACTCGACAAGTAGACCTGAAAGGAGTACTAGTTTTTAGACGTCACTTGAAGAGCCCATCGCGAAAAGTTGTTACTCGCTGTGTACTGTTGAAGATATATTTCCGAAATCATGAATTATCAGCTTTATGCTTCGAAGGCCGATGATAAAGACGGCAGCGTTGTCGCGTTGTCGCGTGTGTTGGTGGGAGAGATTCAGAATGGACGTCAATGAGCGCCCACAGTGACCGATTTGGATTACTAATTCATACAACTTGGTCTCAGAACGCCATCATCTCCATCCTCTTTGCTGAATTTCACCGTTATTGACAGAGGAAGCTGACTATGATTGCCACTTCCCGTGAACCGAATAACAACTCTCACTCACTGGAAAAAACTCGCCGGATTGTTTCCCAAGGTCTCACAATCACACGAGCCTCTCGCAAGCGGCGGCGACTCGGACGAGGGAGATGAGATAGATTGATCATGAAACTTCCTTCAACAGATTTCAATTAGAGTGCGTAGTCATAGCTATCAGATTTTGGCTGGTCTCACCAACTTTCCTAAAGTGCTATATGGTCCTGCAGTCAAAAACGAGCTCGTCATCGCCTGCCACCATCGCTATCACTCCCAACTCTACGTTCTTGACACCCCAAGGAGTACAAGTAGCGCGTCTCTCGGCAGCACAATGAATCAGTCTACATGCCGATATCAGTACCGAAAGGCTCGTCAGCAATCGAAACAATTTTTCTCGTTCTCAGGTTCTAGGCACAGAAGAACATCATACTGCCGTAGAGCGGGGAATTGTGTCTAGCGGGAGAGGAAACTTTGAGGCCAGGCGAAACGATGGTCTCCCCATTCCCCCAGCGCTAGGTCTCGTGAAATCGACAACGATGGCCTGGCACGTCCTATTTTGCGACTTGCTACTCGCAAACCCTGTCCTCCCCCTACAAATATCTCCAACGCCAATTTCTCCGGTCGAACGTCGTGGAGCCACCTGGCACGTCCTTTCCCGGTAGAACCAGCCATGCAGCCCCTCCTTCGACTATGGCTCTCCTTCCTCACATGGACGTGGTCTCCGACGGAGCACCTCTCGGTACGCGTTATTCAAAGGCTTCGGTTGCTCCACAGTCGCACCCAGCAATGTGTCTACTTTCTCTACACGGTTCTATCAACCAACACCCTTATTTCTGAGCAACGCTCAAGGCAAAACTCCCCATATTCCTTTCGACTTTGGCTTACAAAGCCTACCATACGAAAGCCGTGCAGGGTGTACCCGTCATCTGCTTTCCCCACAACTCTCGGAAACGCGTTATCTTTGGGCCCTTCAAAGCTCATGGCGGCCGGGACTATATAATTCGTCTGCTGTCGTGACTCATTAACGATGCCAGAGACTTGGCACCAAAGCCTTCGTGCTTCATCCACTTCGACGAGGGGGTTCGCCTGGATGGTTGGGTCGGTGTTTCGAAACAGTAGTGCTGATTCGAAATAGCAGGATTATGGATGAGCCCGTCATCCGGAACGTGCTGGCCAAGCAAGGGGGTGGTGACGTTTGAAGCTGGGTGGACGGAGGCGGAGGGATCAGGATGGAGGATGCATCTAAACTATACGAGGGAATGATACCTTTCGCCAGAACCGTCAAAGCTGTCATTCGTCGTCTCGATTCCACTAGTGTCGCAATAAGTGGATGATCTGAAAGCTGCCGTGGACGATCGCTGGGTGAAGGACTGGGTGGAGGTTGGTCATTGAAGCCTACGATGGACCAGGAGCGGGCACTCTTGGGTGAGTGAACCGACTTTGTACTCAGTTCTGGTATGCTCACCTCTTATCAATTGTAGAGAAGACATCCTTGATGTCCCTAGAATCTCGAATACCCTCGACAAGCGCCACCGTCTCCCAACTCATCCCCACCCAGACTCCGGGCTGCCGATGTTGCCCTCACCAGCGAATTTCCAGCCAATCCCGGTTGTATGCCATCAACATGATCATGGCTGCAGCTCGTGTCCGTATCTCTGCTCATTGGGGAAACGTCCATGAACCAGCATGACGTGAAACCCCATCATTCGCAAGGCCTTATACGACTTCAAGCTCATGCTTTAGTGATACCCGGAGCATTGCAAGTAGTCTCGCGGAACGGTCAGCCCCGAGCACGAGCAAGGCCACGAACCCCTTGTCCTTCGTCACGATCATGTCGGCCACGCGTGCAAACGTTCAGCACCGCCCTCCAAAGGGTTTGATTTGTCGAGGCGAGGAGCCATATCAAGACCTGAAGCAAAGAACAGTATCTTTGATTTACTACAAGGTTGGTTTTGTATTGCACTCACAACCTTCTATTTACACCGCTGACCCGTCTACTCACGACAGGAAATAGAGGACATAGACGTGGGAGGTATGGCAAAGAGCTGACGGCCTCGCGCCGGTGTTGGTCGACTTTCATCGACTGTTGGCTATATGCGCTGGTTTCGATTTGTGTACAATATTGCCGTGTACAGCCTTGGAGTCCACCTGTATTCTCTAACCGGCCTCCAAATATATCTTTTTGTCCCTATGCAACACGGCCTATGTTCTGCTTTCGTTTTTCCCTTATCCTCCTAAATCTCCTGCGATTTTCCTTCTTCGTTTCGTTGTGAAGTGGTGAGCACAGAAGACGCAAAGACAGGGAAAAAATGCGTCGCAAACCTCGATGATTCTGAATATCTATATGGCGGTGTCGGGAGATGGCCTCGAGTCTCGACAGCATTGCTGTGCGTCCATCGATGTCGCCACTCGCATGCACTGGATATTTGATGCAATTTCCCCCTTTTCTCTTCCGCCAATCTTTCCGCTTTCTCATTGCCTTCGGTCACCTCATTCGGCGTCGCTGACTTTGTAGAATCCGCCCATTGCTTCGGTTTGTTGAATCTCGCTTATATCAAGTAGCAAGCAGACCTTCGCAGCCAGTGATCAATTCGTGATGGGATTCGAGTTGAGTCTTGATGAGAGGTTGAGTGATGGGCGTAACCGCCCCTTGGTCGGACTTTCTTGTGGTTTATCTGCTAATTGTGTCCCATGGCTAGCAGTGTAAATTAAACTGATTGACATCAATGGTGTCAGAATCAGCATTCACTTGAAGAAAAAAACGCTGAACATTGCCATCGTCGCTCACCAAGTCCAACTGCGGTTTCGTTGAGATGGCGGGCGTTGCATCGTGGGAGGAGAGAAAAAGACGCGCTTAACAAGCGCCCGTCACCGTCAAACTTTTCACACAAACCGTCATCGTCCTGGCGTTGCGCAGCGCCGACCAAGTTTCTTTGCCTAGTCGATTTGGTTGACCCCCCTCATACTTGGTAGTAACTCTCGTCTAACTTCCATGCAGTCTCTTTCTGTGCTCTCGTAATAACTGGCCACCTTCCTCAAATACTATTGACTCGAAATCGCGTCAACAGTCATCCCTTCGATATAAGGGTCGGCAATAACGAAGAGGCAAGCCGTAAGAAATATACTGGGGACGGGGATGCGAAGGCTCATGGCAAGATCTAAACGCGGGGAGCCAGTTGTCCTCACTGGGAGCTTGATTTTCACGTCAGCGAAGACGTTGGAGTGCTGCATCTGCAATATTTCTGATCCTCTACTAGACGATACTCAGTACACGACAAGTCCTGGTCACATCACGTTCAAGTTCCACTGTTGCCCTCTGTATGAGTGTGCGAGGAATCCCCAACGTCTTCCGAACTCGTACCAGAACCCTCCAACGCCGACTCGTCTTGTACGTTCTCCTCGGTCTCATTGGCGCAAACTGGGCTGCTACCCGGTTGGAGGGGCTCATCCCGAGTATGGTGAATTTCCGCCGAGTCAGTTTCAGGATCAGGACTCCACTCTACTATGTTTCCACTCGAACGATTTTCCGCCTCGATGTCGCCGTCAGATTTAGAGCTTGACCGTACCGCGCTGTCCACCACGTCGAATTCAGTTTCATAGCCTGACTCTGTTTCGCTCTCGTCTTGGCGAAACGACTGAGCATGAGCCCTGGAAGGTCTTCTAGTCAGATTTGTCGGTAGAAAGAGGGGAAGTTCACGTACAGTCCTCGATGAGTCCACCCCATCCGAACCTCCCGCGCCAGCACCTCGTCAACTCGTATCCACTCATCAATACGTATACGATATCGATTGTATACCGGACTAAGTTCGCTTTCCTCCATGTCTCGGGCGACGTACCGCCCGCTTGACCATTTGCTCAAACAATGGTCTATCTACATCAAACCGTGAACGAGCTGGAAGAAGGACAATCATTAACGCATACCAATGTACACAGAAAAGCGATCGCATTCTTTGCGATTGGACAGAAGATGGGGGCATATTCGGAGCGTGTGCCTGTTCAAGTTCAATTCCAAAACCTGCATCGCGAAGGAAGTTTAGCTCTCACCGTTCGCATTCTCGCTGTGGAAGAGGGTGTTGCAAATTGCTCCAACGATTATAGGGTGCTTCATGTAGCCGGTTCTGCTCTCCGGATCCTGAAAAGATAGGGTCAGCGACAATTGGCTCGGATATCGGGTACTGTTTGCTGACCTGATAGCACCACCCAAAATCGGTTGCAAGGAGAGAATACTTTTTTTGGTTGGCCCGTACGACTTCATCTCCTTGCATTCTCTCCTCAAAACCAAACGTAGGAGTGATCAGAGACTGTATCCTCTTGCAGGCTGTACTTCGTATTTGAGCTCCTCTCTCCACCATCTGACAACACGACAGCTTAGCTCCGCGCGGCCGGCACAAAAAAAAAAAAAAGAAAGACGACATACCAGACGCCGTACTTCCTTCGTCAGATTGAACGGCTGCTCCCATCGTGATATCAGCCTGGTATTCTGGAGGTCCCATATCTTTGAACAGAGTTCGATGTGTTTGTCGGGATCAGGGAACATTTCGAAGCCAATGACAGCGGCTTCGTAGTCACGGAGGGAATGTTGGACGATTGCCCAACTCAATCCGCGATAGTCTCCAAGTTCCCTGCCTAGTGTACCAGGACGGAGTCTTAGGTGACGTCCGGCTTGATCCTTCTCCTGTCTGTAACTTGGTTGGTATCTCTATTGGCATGACTCAGTTGATAATCAATGAAGAAGCGAGTGATTTGAAGACAGCTACTGACCGGGACCGGCAAAGCAGATTCTTCTCCAGCTGGCCGCTCGGTGAACTCGATTGTGAGCTTCCTAAATAAGAAATTAAAGCTGTTCTGAATACGGAGTTCATAACAACCCGTCGCTAACTCAGGGAATCCTCCAACCGACACAGTTTCGAACTCGAGAGAGCCGGGATCAACGAGATCGAAGCTGACCGGGTGGTCCTCGTAAGTGGCATAAGCCTCCCCAATTGAGTTCGAGTCTGACCGCCTGAGTGAAGCGATGAGATTGACAACGCGATGATGATCGGGCCTTGCTGAGAGATTGAGAGTGATCTTGCCTGGTCGAGGGATATGTATCATAGCAAAAACATCTGTACGGTCTGTCAGAATAATATCATTCTGATACATGTGAGCGGCGTCGTAGTTGCCCTTTTTCGCGGGATTGAGGTCCCATCCAATACTGTATCTGAATCCCCCTCCGTTTTGTGTGTCTTCTTTCCACTTCCGACGGTTAGCGGCAATAGCTCGGTCAATGTGGGCTCTGTCGACACTGCCGCAGCTGTCGAACGCAACACACATGATTTTGCGATGCCTCTGCACGATAGACGGAATCAACGGAAGGTCTTCATTGCTGAATGAAGTTTTCAAAAACAGTAGACTGGTGAGTGAAGGTGATGGAGAGAGGGAATCTAGAAGGCGAAGCAAGTCATGCACATTGGTTGACCAAGGATGAAGTTGGAGTATCTGAACGGAATCAATCTGGAGGGGTAACGCGCTCAAGTTCGCCTCTAAGGGCTGACGAACTCTTGTGTATGGGGGACTGAACTCGGGGGATCCTGGACCGCATGGATCGATGCGGTTGCGTAGTGAAGGCACTCTGACGTCAGATAAACGGGACAGTGATGACCGGAGGTGGGTGATCATTTTGTGATACGCCGGCGTTGGGACATCTGCCTGGCCGTTCACAGTGAAAAGGGGGAAGAGTGCCTTCCTAAGTTTCTCTAGATTGTGAAGCGGTGGGAGTGCGAATAGGTCTGAGACGGATGGTGATTGGTCCGGGCAATCCATGAATTCTCCCCAACGTTGTATTATGACGCTATCGCTGTGTAGTTGGCGTAGGGATCGAAGCTCTCGCACCAACGCATCATATGTTGCCTCGTAGTCAAAAAGCTCAGAAGCCTGGGCTGGATCTCCGCACCTCCTGCGACGCATCTCTCTCTCCAACGAGATTCGGTCTTCCATGCCCCGGATCCACTCCAGTGCAAGCGGACGGAGATGACTCGGGGACGGCGAGATGGGCTGAACAAAACGATGCTCGAGAATGCAGAGGTAAACCTCCATGACGGCGCTCTCCAACATGAGTCCCCATTCCCTTTCTTCTCTAGCCCGGAAGACCCCGAAAAGTAGACCCCCTCTCTGTAGACAATAGTTGCCTTTTAGATCATATATCTGACGCATTCGAAGATATTCCTTATCGAGTTTCGTTAGCGGAATTGATCCTCTGATAGTCCCTGGGGGAAGGGAGGAGGGAAAGGTAACATTCCATGACAAGGCAAGCTGGTTGCCCGAGTTCGTATCAGTTGTGCACAACCGGCTGAACAGCCGGAAGGAGTAATCAAGGAGAAGATCGAGTGTACGGCGATCAATGACGGCGACGGTATCTAGCTCGACTTTGGTGTCCAGAGTGACCCGAAGAGCACGGGTACCGGGAAGGTCTTGAGAGCAGGAGGTGAACACAGTGTGTGAATTGTCTCCATTGATGAAGACAGAGACTGAGGTCCACTTGGAGTCACTCTGGCAGACGGTCATGCAGAGAAGCTTCCTTTCACATGACTCGCCGAGGTCGGGTACAATGGCGTAATACAGCAAGATACCCTCGAGTTCTCTCCCATCGAGTCGGGGCAACGGCCCCATATATGGGGTGGCAGAAGCAAGAAAATTGTCGACACTCTCGGTGACAAAGGTTTCTTTATTTTCCTTCTCCCAGTTCCCCAGATGATCGATGGATGAAGTGAGCCGTGAGAGATGCTGGGGAGTAGTTATAAGCGGAAAATGAGGGATATCAGAAATAGATGGGGGCTGGAGAGGGCTGGTCTTGTCTGAGGGGTGACAATCAGGAGATGATGTCGGGACAGGGGTATTGACCAAATCGGATTTCGGGAGAACGGGAGGAGTGCAAGATGTCAGGTCTTTGCTACGCAATGCCAACTGCATCGTCATCCCTGTATCACCCTCATCCCAAGATGGATTCCAACCCCACAACGCGATACGGAGGACTGCAAGGCCAGTTTCCATCCCGAACCACACATAGGGGCCATTCGGCACGTCCGTTCGGCTGACCATGTTGAAGCAGCCGACGTAACCTGCGACAATCATGGCCATCCCAGCGATAAGGAGGGCCTGGAGGAGGATCATGAGGGCATTTCGTGAGAGGCTGTGGGGTTCGAGCATGTTTTGTAGTTGAGTCAAGTGTTCCCTATCCGGTTGCTTTTCCGGGTCAGGGACATGACGTAGTTCCTCCCGGAGGTTATGCAACCGCAACTCTAGAAGAGTATTCCTGTCTTCGATGGCTTCATCAAGTTTGAGGGAATACCGCCTACGCGCCTTCATGAGGAGCAAACTGGTCGAAGTGATAAGATGTATCCTGATCTGAAGGGCTAGCTGCACCGAAACCACGCACAGCATCGAGCCAAACGAGCGGAGGATGGGGAACAACCATAGCATTGCACGCCCCCAGTGCTCATGAATGAGGTAGAGGTAGGGTGTGATGCCGACAAGTGATGATATCATCGAACTCAGTATAAGGGAGGCATTCCATGATATATCTGGGAAGGGGGGCTGAAAAGGATATTCATATCAGTGTTCATATTGTACTCAAAAGTATAGTGAGTACACACCGACTTCGCTGAACCTGTCCCGTCCGTGTTGCTCTTATCCGGACCACTTGTGCTGTTACTTCTCCGCCAGCCAAACCACTCAACGCCCTTCACCAGCTCGAGATCGTCGATATGCTGCTCCCTCATCAGTCGCTCCAGCTGAACTTCTGCTCCGTATTGCTTCGTGTCTTTCACCAGAGTGACCATAGACGACACCGAACCCGTAGTCCCGAAACCGGCATCGCTCAACCATCTTCCGCCATAGAAGGGTCTCGTTGTCGTCGCTAAGAGTGTTGCGAAGGCTGTCTTCACTATCCCGAGGCTGCCAAAGATCGAGAGAGGCGCAGCAGATGCGAATAACCAGCCCTTCTCCAGAGCAGTGCCCACGTGTCGCTCGCATTGCTCTGTACCAAGCAAAGGGAGTAGGGCAGAGACTTCTTGGATTCCACCTGAGAGGGTATCACCAAAGTTTGGCGGTTCCGACATCCCTAAACCCACTTCAATATCTTGCGGTGACGGATTGAAGGAGACACCCCTTACCTTTCAGCTCAAGAATCTAATGAGTTCCGAACGGCAGATGACACCAATGAACGTATTCGCTTTTTATACATGACCGTGAGATGGGACACAGACAATATGCTGTAGTCGGAATCTCCCTTAATGCGAATCTATCAAAGCCTGATGCCCGTGGGGCGAGACTACCACTACATGAGGACACCAGACTTGCTTCCTTATAGCATGGACGACGGCTGTTCGAGACTTTCAGCATTGTAAACACCGTAATGAGTCATCGTGAAAGAACTCTTCAGCTTGAATATGTCGAATGGGGAGTTCCTTGACACCAAGCGAGCAGCACTCCAAGCTATTCCACAGGTCATGCGGCCCTCTTCGGGAATCAGGTTCTCACTGATGAGAATGATACAGTCCAGAAATAGTGTGGCACACAAGGTCATTGGACGAAAACCCTACTATCGACTCCGAGGTGAATGTTCTGATTCGAAGACACAGGGTCCACTGAGATGTCTTTGCTCATGAACAGAGGAGGCCGACGGCGAGACATTGAACACCACGAGTGAACAGAAAGGGAGTTAACAGGATCAAGTCCACGGTAAGGGCGTCAGGACTGAAATGGGCGCCTGCCTCGAAATCGTTATGTCCACATTGATTCTACAAGTTCTTCTGGTCGCTCACAATATCCCTGACACCCGTCTATCCGAGTCTATCCCATTCAGTAAGTTTTACTTCGAAGCAAACTTGTTGAATGTGATAGTCTGCGGAAATCTGGTCCATTTCTCAATCACTGAGAGATCCTCGTTAGGAATAGCAAACACTCACCAATCAGAGCAAAATTCTGGAATCGAGGATATCCACCTTCATAGACTGACGAGAAACGAGGACAGCGAGTTCCTGGTCTGTCAATTTATCGAGGTCGCAGGCGCGTGTTGGTTACGTGTTGGCGGGAGAGAATAGAGGTCAACGAACGCCCATTGATTACTAAATCAAACCTCTCATTTGGACCACCATCATCGCGCGCGACGCCAATGTCCCGCCTCTTTTTTGAATTTCACTATCATCGACAGAGGAAGCTGGTCATTATTTCTACCTCAAAATAACCTTTTTCTTCCTCTCTGGACAAAACTCCTTCGATTGTTCCCCGGGGCTTCACAATCACTTTGATAACACGTCGCGACTCGAACTCAGGACGACACATCCTCGAACGGGTTCCAACCTGAGTGCGTATGTCGACCCGTTACTCTTCAACCTGTCTCACAAAACACTTCAGCTAACGTGTTGCAGGGTCTCGACTAGCATAATCCTCAGTACCACATAGACATGATCCACCCGCCAGTATTGTTCACGAAACGCTCAGCAGCGATCGAACATGTCCATTCAGCAAGCCTATTGAACCTATCCTTTCTCCTCCAAACTTGACGCAATGGCAACAAAACCTCGAACAGAAGAATAGGATCCAGATGGTAGACGCACAATGGACTACCCATAGCCGCATCGGAGCACAGAGCCCAAGCTGTTGAGTTCACCGTTAACCGCAAATTCGGTGGTCTCTCCAAGGCAGAGTTTAGTGGACGCGACACCCGTGACCCATGAATCCTGGCCACCTGTCAACCGTGAGTTATAAAGTCTCTTCAATTAGCAACAGTAACTCACGTTTCCTCAGCTCACAGTTTCTGGGTACAGAAGATTTGCCGTTGTTGAAAGAGTACCGGTACCATACATAGCACCGGGGAACAGTGTCTTCAGAGGAACTCGGTCCAGCGCGAGAGCAACCTTCGAGGCTGAACGAAACGTCAATATTTCCACCCGTCCGGTGTTGCGGGTATCATGAAACACATCCTCCATCGTCAAATTCTCTGACAACGATGGTCCAGCACTTCCGCTGACGATTAGCTACTCAGAATCTGACTAGTATCGCCCACGAAGATATTTCCTCCTACTTCGACTCTCCTACAACAAGTCCCCCGACCATCGTATAGCCATTCATATTCAGCACTTACACCCTATCTCGGCGAAACCGGCATTACAACCTCTTCCTCTGACCTTGGCTCTCTTTCGACATGGCCGTATTCTCCGATGAAGCGCCTCGTTGGCTCGCACTCTTCCCCACCCAGCAATGTGCCTCGCTTTGTGATTTCGGGTAGAGCATTGGGCAACCCACCAGCCAGGATACACCCTTCCATGCACCCCGTTGAGGAGAGACAACATTTCCTCGCGCGCTCCCTTCGGCTTCGGTGAAGGTTCCCGTCCTACGAATCTTAGCCTCCCCATTTGTGTTTCTCCTGATTCTCGTGGGCGGAGGACACATCGCTGTTGACAAATTCAACATCCATCGTGTTTCTGTAACGGCGCCAGAGACCTGAGGAGACATGCCTCCAGGTCTTTGTGCTTGATCTACCACAACAAGACGTCTGCCGAGATCGTCGGGTTGACACTTTGAGGCAGCAGGGTTTGAGATGGCGGGGATAGGCGGACGAGGTCGCCATCCGGGATGTGCTAGCGGCGAGAATTTGCTCGAGTAGAGAAGGGTTCGGTGTTTGACGCTGGGTGGATGGAGGCAGAAAGTCTCGGATGGGGGACGTATTCAGACTACCCACTGGCGACTGTACGAGCTTCGAAGCTATCGTGGCCCCAAGTTGACTTCGAGGTCTTCAAAGTCGTCATTCGTTATCTCGAGTACCTTGAGCCCACTGGCGCTGCAATCAGCGAAGGATTTGGAACCTGTTTCTGCGATTGCTGGGTCTTCGAAGGGATTGGGAAGGGAAGAGACTAGAGATTGGCCATTGAAGCCGGAGAATGGAACAAGAGGACATGGCGAGCACCGACGAGCGTTCTTAGGTGAGTAAATCGGCTTTTTATTGAGCTCTACGATGCTGATGTTCTGTCAACTGTAGGAACAACGTACCCATCGTCCTCCCAAAAACACCGAACTGTCATATAAACTTACTATTACCGCTGGACAATCAACCTCTACACGCCAGTGTTGCGGAACTGTTTGCTATCCAACTCAGTATTGGCGGTCATCCCCCTGCACAACGTGAACATTGAGCTTCGCGATGGGACGACCAAGCTTGGTTCGTCGTGGTTTATCGAGCTCGGGCGAGGAGCTATATCCGGAGCTGAGATGAAGAAAAGACATCTGATTCGTCACAAGGTTAGCGAGGGGTTTGACTAGCAATTACGTCTCGATTTCGCTGACCGTTGGCTTTTGACAGGAAATTCACGAGGGAGAAATTGGAGGGAAGTTGCAGGGAGCCTGAGGGTCTCATGAGCCGGAGTCAGGTCATTTGGCGGGTTTCCTATCGGTACAAATTTAGATTACTATGAACAAGCTTGTATCTTGTATTGTCATCGTCTAAACGACGTCCGAAACCATGTATTGTGGATATGGGACTCTATGATGGCATGAGAGGGAGCTCAGGCCAAACGTAAAGGTCTATTGATATCATGGCATGGGAGGAGTTTGGGTAACAGCGATGAGGCCACAAGTAAAGAAAAGGAAGGATGGTGCGTGGGGGTTTGAGCTGAGGTCCAGAAACAACATATCGTAACAGTGGAATGAACACACAGAGAAGGCCAGTCGACAGTACCCTCCTTCAACATCGCCAATCGTTTGCGCTCGAGGTTACGATAGCTCCGTTTCGATAAATGGTTCGTGCGTTGACTGAGGTGAGGGCTTGCATTTGAGGGCTTGGGAGGATTTCGTGCAGCAGCAGACCTCTAACTTCTCAACGACGATGCCGAGTCCAGATGAATCGGATGTCATAAAGGCGAGTCGCATTCTCGGTCTGAGCGTTACGCGTTATTGCCGAAGGGTTTCTGACCGTTGACTGAATCTTGACTTAGAAGAGAGGAGGCAAAATCGTGTTCCCGACGCACCTATCGTCAGCAATAGTCAACCATAACCTCAAAACTTCCAGACACCAATTCTAAAGGATCCTTGCCCTTCTCCTTCGCTCCGAGACCACCGCTCGCGTATTTTCGTCTTGATTCCCTGTTTTATATGGCGTCGAGTGCTGTATATTCCTCCTGGATGTACCAGGGTACGACAAGGTGACTAGAGATTCAGAAACAAGGCTGGTGACCAGTCGACTATCGAGCCCTGAGGCCTGAAGTCCGAAGTTCAGGTCGTGCATACTTCGGTTCCATCGCCATACGAGTCGAACACAGATCGTCGCTGTGATATTCATACTGACCATGATTCCGAGTTTTTATTAGGCAGACTGACGATGGAAAAGGTGCTAGAAAAATCAAGCTTTGAGTGACGTGAACTTAGAGAGAGAACACGGTACCACTGACCACACATTACAGCCATACAAGAGCAGCCGACGGTGAGAAAGGTAGAGCAGGCCAAGTCGTGTTCATGGTCGAGGAGAGAGACGCGTCCAACAAGCGCCCATCGTTGTGGAGTCAGTGGACGTCTTTCATTCGAACCGTCATCTGGATTCCACACCCTCCATTCCAGTCGTACTGTATCGAGCATCGCGCACATATCTCGCTCGCGTATTTGCGTAATATCTCATGACAATTGTCAATCGTGAGTCTCAAGTATTTTCAACGAGCAGAGTGAAGGAACTCATACTTCATCTCAAGGCTTTGGGCACGAAAGGGTACCATACCGTCAGAAGGAGCTTCAAGGCCAGACCAACCGATGGTTTGTCCATTCACCCAGCGCTGGCTCTCCCAAATTAGGTCTGTGGGTGTCAAAACGTTCACCATCGCCAGATTTTGCGACAACGGTGGCTGGCCACTGCCCTTTTTTCGATTCGCTGCTCGGCAGCTGAATGTCACCACCCGATTTCTTCCTTCGACCCCCTCCGATGCCAACTTCCTCGACCGTCATGGAGCTATCGAACGCCATGTTAGACTACGTTTTATCTCGATAGAATCCGCGATACAAACCCTTGGCTCTCTTTCCTCAGCAAGATGATCTTGTCTTCCTGCACATTACCGCTCAGCACCGTTATTCAAAGGCTAATCGTCGGTTCGCAATCCTCTTCACCATGCAGCAGCGTGCCCACTTTGATCTTGGATACCAGAATTCAACGAACGAACTACAGGAATAGCCTGGCACGATGCTGTCTATGTATGCTCGTGTCTGGATCGAGGAGAGGCAGCATTCCCCACACTCCCTTTGACTTCGGTTCAATCGCCTATCATACAAAAGTCGAGCCGCAGGGTGCATTCCTCGTTAACTCTCCACCCACCTGTCGGGGATACATCACATCTAGCCCCTTCGAATCTCGCGAGGATTGAGGCCCTATCGTTTCCGACGATCTATCTTCTATCGTTGCTCACCGGATGGTGCCAGATACCCAAGGAGACGAATCTCCCTACTTCGGTGCTCTCGTCACCACGACGAGAAGTTTCCCGAGTTTGTTAGGGCGACGTTTTGAAACAGTGGGTGGTCTCGAGGTGGTCGGGTCATGGTGCAGGAGATTAGAAGTACTATTGGCAAGGAATGAGGACGTGAGAAGGGGCCGGCGTTCGAAGCTGGGTGGATGGAGGATGTATGCGGACTACGCACCGGCGACTGTATGACGGAGTCACATCTTTTTCGAGAGGTTTCACTCTTTCGAGGTCGAAGCTCTCGTTTGCCATCTTGGGTACACCAGCGTCGCGACCGGAGGTGAATGATTCGGAACCTGCCGTCTACGCCCCGTTTGAATAGATGACTTTTCATCGTCTGGGAACCCTTTCTATTTACAGTGTTTTATCTACATCATTCCCGAATACGAATCAACTTTCTTCCCGCAAATATTTCCGGCCGTGACTGGTGTGAATTCCTGAGCCCGGGAGTTCTCCCTTTCTCGATGCCCTTAAACGACCGGTTTTACGGCCTCGAAACTCTGCTCTGCGCCCCGTGTCTGAAGCTCTCAGGCTCCCTACTAAGACAAGGCTACGGCTTCCCCTGACTTTCTCCCTCGTGGTTTTCCTATCGAAAACGAACGGGTCAGTGAAAGGGAGACAAATTCAACGCTAGTCAGATATCCTACTAACCTTGTGACGAATCAGGGATGTCTTTCCTTCGTTCCAGCTCCGGATATAGCTCCTCGCCTGAGCTCGATAAACCACGATGACTCCAGCTCGGTCGTTTAAGCGGCGTTCACTTTTTGCAGGGAGATAACCACCATTACTGAATTGGATAGCAAGGAGCTCCGTAACACCGGTAAGGAGTCCAGCTGAGATACGGTCAACTCTTGTAAGGGTTTGGTGCTTTGGGATGACCAGGGCGTCCCTACAGTTGACATAACGTGAGCATTCCATAACTAAACAGCTCACTCACCCAGGAATGCTGTCGGTACTCGCAGTGTCCTCCTGTTCCATCCCCGGGCTTCAACGGCCAGCCTCCACCACTCCGTTTCCTCTCATATCGCAGCTCTAACCAACTGCAGCTTCGAATTATTCACCAGTCATATCGCCGGCGGGATCAAGATGACGACTGGCAACTTTGACGACCTTGAGGCCGACTTAGGGCCATGATGCCTTTAAAGTCGCCGCTGCGTAGTCTGCATACGTCCCCCTCTTCGGATCCTCCGAGATATTCGACCTCCATCCACCCAGCATCGAACACCTGATCCTTCCCTGCTCGACCGGATTCTTGCAGCTGGCACAACCCGAATGGCAATCTCGACCACCATATCCCCGCCATCTCAAACCCGCCCTGTTGCTTCGAAACATCAACCCAACGATCTTGGCACTTCTCATTGTAGCAGATAAAGCACTAAGACATTGATACATGTCTCCTCAGGTCTTTGGCGCCGTCGGAAACACAACGGATGACGCATCAATGGCGATGTGACCTCGTCCAGCTTGGAGGTGACGTGCCTATGAGAGTCGAGAGAAAAACAAACGAGGAGTGGTTTGTGGGACGGGGATCTTCACCAACGTTGAAGGGAGTGCGAGGAAATGTCGCCTCTTCTCAACGGAGTGCGTAGATGAAGCATTCTGGCCGGTGGATTGCCCAAGGCTCTACCCGATATCGCAAGGCGAGGCGTGCTGCTGGGTGGGGAAAAGAGTCCAACCCAGCTGAAGCCTTTGGGCGGGAGGAGCCTTATCAGAAGCTAAGACCATGTCGAAAGAGAGCCAAGGTCAAAGAGATTGTATTGCCAGTTTCACCGCAATAGGATATGCGTCCTGAATGACTATACGACGGTCAAAGGAACTGTCGTTGAGGGGAGAGTTGGAATAGGAAGGGATGTCTTTGTGGGCGATACCAGTCATTCTCCCGAGTAGCGAATCGTGGGCGGAAGTGCCGGTCCATCGTTTCCAAAGAATTTGGCGATGGTATGTTTTTGATACCCGCAGCACTGGGCTCTAGAGAGCCAGCACTTGGTAGATAATACAATTGACGTTTCGCCCAGCCTCAAAGGTTCCCCTCGCGCTAGACTGAGTTCCTCCGAGACGCTGCTTTCCGTCGCTATGCATGGTACTTTCAACAACATTGACAAGCCCTCTGTGCCCAAAAAAAGCGAAACGAGGAAACGCGAGTCACTATCGCTGATATCGAAAAAAAAAAACTTAATAACTCACAACTGACGGTCGGTAGGATTTTATCCGCATTTGTAACGGATGTCGCGTTCACTGAAGTCTGCCTTCGGGATACCACCGGGTTCGCGACTAACAGCGACCCCCAACAGCCTTCATTCTGTACCCTAGTGCGATTCTGGGTGGTCCTGTGTGCATCTACCACCTGGACCCGATCCGTCTATCCATAGTTCAGCTGACATTCTGTCAACCATGCAGCAAGAGAGTTCGCTAAGTCTGCCAAATGAGTAGGTTCAACCGCTGGCATGGGTTTCGTGACTAATATTGGCATATGAATTTGATTCGGTGTGGTGTTGAGAGCCGCGTTACTCGTATTGCTGAGAGTAGCCACGGCGGTAATAGGCGATGACGAACTTGTTCTGACTGCGGAACCATATAACGCGTTGGCTGGAAGGTTCTGTGAGACGGGTCTAAGTGTGATAGCTGAAAAGAAACGCACCCTGATTGGAATCCATTAGAGGAAGCTACGTGATCAATCCACTCATGTTTTCCATCCCAGTGCGACTCGCGAAGTATCATTGGAGGGTTGTGTGATTCGAGACCCTTGGGAAAGGACTCGGCGAAATCCAGGAGAAGTGCTGGAGGTTGCAAGGCGCGATGATCATGATGGTGGTCTGAGAAAGGCTTAGGTTACATAATGGGCGCTTGTTGAACTCCATTCTCTCCCACCAACGTACACGCACCTCCGTGACCTCGACAAAACAACGGACCTCCCTGCTCTCATCCATCATTCTTCAATATCATGCAGCCGTCGGTTAGTTGGGTATCGTGTTGTCGGAGGGTAGTATGTCAATCCGTCGGAACACGTTGACTTTGTCTAAGTATACTAAAGTTCAAACCTATGACAGAGGCGCGAGTGATCTCTCTGCGGCGAAAGACAAGAAACAGCTTCCGAGGGTACTCGACTGCGCATTTTTAGCTGCCGTACGTGGACGGCCGTTGGCAGATTTCTGTACGTTCCCGGCCTTTTCATCTACCTTACAAGCTTTTCTGATCATCTGGCTGACAGGCTACAACCCAACTCTCACGAGGATCCAGCCCGCGGCACCTTACTATGCACAACATACATCGGAGTCTCACCATCTTCAGCTCGCTGTCTGCCGCCGGCGATCACCCGTTCAACTTCACCACACTCGAGCTCTACGCGTATACCGGCTCGTCCATCTCTTTTTGACTGCACAAGTATCACACAGACAACCCCTTGAGACCGCTGTAACCCCAGCCATAGGGAGAGAACGCGGCCGTGTCGGCGTTTGTGCACTCACGGCGCTCAATTCTGGTCAATACTCCCATCACCCTTCTTCTCTGGTCAAAAGGCGGGCGGATTCACAAATGGATGGCTCATGTTTTCCAACCCATAATCCTGATTGAAGGATGATTGAAGTCGTGAATGTTCATGCACAGCGGATACGTACGCTACGGCCTAAGGCCTCGAAAGGTGACTATGGAAGGAAGCTATCCTTATCTGATTTCCAAATCGTCCCATCCCATACCCACTCGACATCGAAGCTGACGGATTTTCACTGTTCTTACACTTCGAATGATCGTGTCAGAAGCAAGGATCCCTCGTCAAGTGGGAGGCTATCCCGGGAAGGTAGTAGGCTAAGGAGGCATCTTGGCCGTATTAAGTTGGCCGTGGGCTCACGCATAGTTCCACGAAGACATCGAGGCAGCTCTGACATGTAGCTTTGATGGATTTCTGAGTTTCCATTGATATCCTGCACAGAACATCGTGGAGGTCGCGAGGCAGCATCGAGGCGGCATCTGCCTTGCCGTGACTTTGGTTCCCATTCTGTGAATATAACCCTAATACCTATTCGTATCATGCCATTCGACGCCCACTGAACCACCAAACGGAAAGGTAAGAAGTCTCCCCCCTTCCATCTGTCATTGTACGACGCTGAAGTGGGCTTAGGGATGTCAGAACCGCCAAACCTCGGTGATACCCTCTCAGGTGGAATCCAGGAAGTTTCTGCCCTACTCCCGTTACTTGGTACAGAGCAATGCGAGCGGCATGTAGGGACTGCTCTGGAGAAGGGCTGGCTGTTTGCAGCTGCCACGCCTCTCTCAATCTTTGGCAGCCTCGGGATAGTGAAGACAGCTTTTGCAACACTCTTAGCGACGACAACGAGACCCTTTTACGGCGGAAGGTGGCTGAGCGACACTGGTCTCGAGACCACGGGCTCGGTGTCATCCATGGTCACCCTGGTGAAAGACACAAAACTATACGGGGCAGAAGTTCAGCTGCAGCGACTGATGAAGGAGCAGCATATCAACGATCCTGAGCTGGTGCAGGGTATCGAGTGGCCTGGTTGGCGGAGAAGCAACAGGACAGGTGGCCCAGATAATAGCAGCACGGACGGGACAGGTTCAGTAAAATCGGTGTGTACTCGCTATACTCTCGGGTACGCCCTTGACACTGATACGAGTCCCCTTTTCAGTCCGCCTTCCCAGATATACCCTGGAATGCCTCCCTTATACTGAGCTCAATGATACTATCGCTTATCGGCATCACACCTTATCTCTACCTCATCCACAACCACTGGGGGCGTGTTATATTATGGTTATTTCCCATCCTGCGCTCGTTCGGCTCGATGCTGTGTGTGGTCTCGGTGCAGCTAGCCCTTCAGATGAGGATACATCGTATCATCACAGCCAGTTTGCTCCTCATGAAGGCGCGTAAATGGCACCCTCTCAAGATTGACGAAGCCGTCCGGGACAGGGATACTCTTCTAGAGTTGCGGTTGCACAACCTCCGGGAGGAACTGCGTCGTCTCTCTGACCCGGAAAAGCAGTCGGATAAGGAACACTTCGTGGAGCTGCAAAACATGCTCAAACCCCACAGCTCATCAGATAACGTCTTCATGCTCCTCTTACAGGCCACCCTCGTCCTCGGGATGGCCACTCTTGTCGCAGGTTACGTTGGTTGCTTCAACATGGTCAGCCGAACGGACGTGCCAAACGGCCCCTACGTGTGGCTCGGAATGGAGACAGGTCTTGCGGTTCTCCGGATCGCGTTGTGGGGCTGGAATCCCTCATGGGATGAGGGTAATACAGGGATGACGATGCACTTGGCATTGCGTAGCAAAAACCTTACACCTCACACTCCTTCCGGCTTCTTGGACTCTGATTCATCCAAAGCTAATAGTCGTGTCCCGATATACTCTGGCACTTCGCCAGAAACAAACGGCGCTGTTCAGCTCCCTTCCACCCCTGCTCTCTCATTTTTCCCTCTTATCACCACTTCTCAACGTCTCTCGCGGCTTACTTCACCTATCGAATACGCGGGGCTCTATGCGAAGGAAAACAAGGAGACCTTCATTGCCGAGCCCGCCGACGATTTCCTTGCTGCTGCCACCGCATATGTAGGGCCGCTACCCCGGCTCAATGAGGAGGAACTGGAGGGTATCTCACTGTATTATGGTATTGTACCTGACATCAGTGAGTCATGTGAAAGAAAGCTTCTTTGCATGACTGTTGGCCGAAGTGACTCCAAGTGGACCTCGATCTCTGTTTTCATCAATGGAGACTACAATTCACACACCGCGTTCACCTCCCGCTCTCGAGACTTTCCTGGCACCCGTGCACTTCGAGTAGGTCTGGACACCAAAGTCGAGCTGCATTCCATCGCCGTCATCGATCGCCGAACACTTAACCTTCTTCTTGATTACTCCTTCCGACTCTTCAGCCGGCTGTGCACAGGTGACACGAGCTCAGGTAGACAACTTGCTCTGTCATGGAATGTTACTCTTCCCTCTTCCCTTCGCCCAGGGACTATCAGACAATTGATCCCGTTAACGAAACCCGACAAGAGATATCTTCGAATGCGTCAGATATGTGATTTGAAAAGTGACTATTGTCTACAGAGGGGAGCCTTAGTTCTCGGGGTCTTCCGGACTAATGAAGACAGGGAATGGGGACTTATGTTGGAGAGTGCCGTTATGGAGGTCTACCTTTGCATCCTCGAGCATCGTTTTGTTCGGCCTATCTCGCCGTCCCCGGGTCATCTTCGTCCGCTTGAACTGGAGTGGATCCGGGGCATGGAGGACCGAATCTCATTGGAGAGAGATTCGCGTCACATGACATGGAGAGATGCACGCCTAAAGGCTACGCGGCTTTTTGAGTACGAGGGAACATATGATATGTTGGTGCGAGAGCTTCGATCCCTGCGCCAATTACACAGTGATAGCCACATAATACAACGATGGGGAGAAATCATGGATCACCTGGACTCCCAATCACCATCCATCTCAGACCTATTCGCGCTTCCACCGTTTCACAATCTAGAGAGGCTCAGGAAGGCACTCTTCCCCCTTTTCACTGTGAACAGCCAGGCAGATGTCCCATCGCCTGTGTATCATAAAATGATCACCCACCTCCGGTCATCACTATCCCGTTTATCCCATGTCAAAGCATCTTCACTGTATGACCGCATTGATCCATACGGACCAGGATCCCCCGAATTTAGTCCCCCATACACAGAGATTCGTCAAGTCTCAGACGCAACCTCGAATGCATTATCCCTCCAGTTCGAATCAGTTCAAATGCTTGAAATCAGGCCCTGGGGCTGTCACTTGCTTGATGTCCTTCATATGATAAAATCCCTTTCACCATCACTCTCACTTGCGAGTGTGACTGTTTCGACACAGGAGATGCTCGACAATGAAGCTCTTCAATTGATGATATCTATTCTGCAGAGGCATCACAAAATTGTGTGTATTCTGTTCGACCGCTGTGGTACTGTCGACAAAACCCACATTGACCATGCTATTGCCACTAACCGTCGAAAGTGGAAAGAAGACACACAGAACGGAGGGAGATTTGACTACATCGTCGGATGCGACCAAAATGCTACGAATTACAGCAAGGACCATCTCGCTCTTTCGGTATATCAGCGTGACATTTGTCTAACCAACCACGTTGATGTTTTCGCCATGATACATATACCTCGGCCAGGCAGGATTACTCTCAATTTCTCAGCCAAGTCCGGCCAGCAATGTGTTGTCAATCTCATTGCTACACTTACGCGGTCAGTCCCAGGCTCAGTTGGGGCTGGTGCTATGTCCAACGATGTCCACACAATCCCCTTTGATGTCGACAGTGATCCTGACTCCCTCGAGTTCAAAACTGTGTCAGTTCAAGGATTCCCTGAATTACGGGCGGGTTGTTACGAACTCCGTATTCAGAACAGCTCTTATTTCTTATTTAGGAAGCTCACAATAGAGTTCACCGCACGGCCAGCTAGCAAGGAGTCAGGGGGAAAATTGAATAGTGGTAGTAAGGCAGCGGAGGGTGTGAGGAAGGTACAGGAGGGCGAGGAAGGCAATGGAGGGGAGCAGTCTTCTCAAGAGGTGAGTGTCTGTCTTGTCATTCACATTATCTGAATTGACTATATGCACATCCCACACTGGCAACAAGCAGGTCAAATGCTCCCTGGAACTCCACCCTGGTACACAAAGCAAGGAACTTGGAGACTATCTTGGATTGAGTCGGTGTAGCGCCTGCTATTAAAAAGCAGCTTCGGAGCCTTGTTTTGTGTGATTTTAGCATAAAACAGATAAGAAATGACTAGGTAATACGAGTACTAGAGCGAGTCCCGAGCGGCTAGTAAAAGGCTCAGATCCTAGCATAAGGAGAGAATAGCGCCTCGGAGGCGTCTCTCCTTATCTCTGAAAACTGTAGGAGTCGTATAACTGACGAAAGTATCACTTCGGAGGCACGACTAGGACCTGTAGTCATAACAAGGGAATATCTCCAGTGGCTCGGAGGCATCGTACTAAGGATTAGAATAACAGAATCAGACTTAACGAAGACCCGTACTAGTAGGGATAGACAGAGGAGGTCACCGCGGAAGCATGGATGGTCGGAAAGCGAGACTAAGTCGAGCCTCAGAAGCTTGGTATAAGGTCGAGGCCTCGCCTCGGAGGCATGATTGATTCAAGTATACTAGGTATACTACAGGTTACGCTAGTCATCCATATTGGCTAGAGCTACCTCATCCCAACCGAAGTAATTATCTACGTCGGAATCTTCAGGATAATAAGAATCAATGAAGGTTTCATGATCTAGATAATCGGTATAGAATGGATCGCATAAAATAGGATTATAGAAAGAAAAAGATCGAGAGAGCCAACGACCCATGACAGGGGAATATTGGAAGAACGAGAGCTTGGTATAGTCAAGCTTCGGAGGTGCTGGGCACTCAGCACAGCTGACGACGGCGTCGATCCAAGCGTTGACGGCTCCAGGAGTACGAGCGGTTTTGAAGTCGAGGAAACCAACTCGAGCAATGGACTCGGCGACCATGTCAATAACAGACCTGGCGTCGTGAGGAATAAAATGGTCAAAGGTGTCCTCGCAGAGATAGATTTCGTCCTGGATCATGTCGTAACGAATCACGTAGCCCCAGTAGATGGATCTATGGCGACTGAGGAAGAAATGCTGGAAGATGATTCCGAGGATAGCCTCTCGTTCTGCGTCGAGTGGAATGGGTAGGATGATGCGGCGCTCCTTGATCTTATCAGAGTAATCTTCTGGATACCACCAGAGCTTATACAACTCTGGAGAGGAAGTCAGAAGGCCGCCTCGGAATCTAGAAAGTAGAAAGGCTTACTATAGAGTAAGTTGCGAAAGTGGTCTTCAATGTTATGCAAGCGTGCCATAGTACGCTCGGGGAAAAGTAAGCAAGGAATTGGGACAACCTAGCACTTGCTTTTACTGACCTCTGGACTGGCCGCTGAAATGGAAATTTTACTTCGGAAACTAGGAAATTAGCGCTTCGGAGGCGTGGATCCGAACCAGGCACTGGGCGCTAAACAATGATCGAGAAGTGATCGAAGGAGTTGCACCGTCGAGGTACCTCCCTTATACTCGTACATGGAGATATTGACTGTACTAAGGGCATAGTTGGTGCTGGTGGCAAAACACAGTGCTCAACTGCACTGGGAGGCAAGGGACTGGAAAGAAAGGAATGGTGTACCAAAGAATCGAGTGGGAGTTCTGGCTGAACCATTGAACTATTACCCGGTATCCAAGGCACCAAGATTGGATATAGTGGGGCGGCCATATGGATGGCAGGACCTCAGAATTATCCGAGCTACGGAAAGGACATCGACCTGGCTATGAACGGCTGGGTAACTCCATGAATATAGGCATCTAGTAGCACTTCGGAGGCAAGTACTTTGCTTCAGACGAGGGGAGTATATGCTTCTGAGGCAGACAGAACAGGATGACCTACGATGATTGAAGGGTCTGGAACCGGAGAATCAATGCTGCGGAGGCAGATAGGCAGAACGGAACCATCGATAGGAGAGACCCGGAAGAAAAGAATGTTAGAGAATGTTCGAGGCTGATGATACTTCCAAAGCAAATTATTGGTTTTGACTTTGTGGTTCAAAAGCGTAGATTAAACACAAAACTCTCCAAGTATATTCCAAAGGAGGTAGTTTATGCCTCCGAGGCATGGTTTATTCGATATTTGTACAATTAGGTAGAATTAGAGCCTCCTAGGGTATATAAGCAGTGGGGTTTTCATCAAGAATCCCCAAGCAATCCGTACGATTAGTATTCAGAGGATACGAAGCTATTCCACTTGTTGGGTAGTCAGTTGACTCGGGAGCGCTTCTGGAGAGACATTAGAACGGAATAGAACTTTGTTTGCCCAAACCTAGAAAATCCATTGAACACTTGCTTGACCTTGACTTTGCATTGTTTGTCTGCGACGCCGACTTGACTGGCTGAGCTATTGTTGAACTTCCGAAGCTAATTGGGCTGAGGATATTGTTCGCCGTTGACAGTTGGTCTTCGGTCATTGACAGACTTGATTGGAGTCTTATTGCCATTGTTTGATTTGATTGTCTTGTTACCCCTCGCTGTTCGAGTGGTTCTGAAGCTAGTTGAAGCCTAAGAACGCACTTCCGAAGCACCAAACAAAACTCTACGCTCCCCGAAGCAACCTATAAACCTCTCTTCCGAACCCCACTTTTGACCTCCGAACTGGTTTCAGAGGCGAAGCTACCTTAGTTGGATAGTTTCTTGAGTCAGATTTCCTTCAGCCTACTATTGCAGTCTGGCTAAGAGCGGAACCTACGATCAACGCCGATCCCCGATTCCCGCACCCTTCAGCTACACTCTTGAGTGTTGGGAGGATTTGACCTACGAGTTAGATTTTATTATACACCGCGAGTGGCGCTTTACATCTGGAGCCCGACCTTGAGGGAAGGATCTAGTTTAGAGTGTACTAGTGGTAGATAGTGAAGTCTGTTCAAGAATTATACAACTTTTGCTGTTTCGTCCAAGTTAGGAAGTCACCGTACATTCACACCGATTGAGCTTCACTCCGAAGCTCAGTTATTCAAAAGAGATTGCTCCAGTTTTAAGGAACAAAATTCCTAGAGACTCGGCGACCTCATCTGCAGCTGGTTTAGGGTCAGTCAACGACTACCTGCCTACCAGAAGAACGAGAAAGAAGAATCCGGTTATTCCGGGAGCTTTTGAAGAAGAAACACCTGTACAGGAGGAAACCACACCTCCAAAGATCCACGTTTCGGGATTTGGTTCTGAAGACTCAGAATTAAGCCCTATCACAGATTCGTCTGAGGAAGTAGACAGACAAGTCAGATTTCGGGACGAAGAGTCATTGACGCAGGAACTACCTCCGGCAGGACTTGGCATACCAGAGTCGGACTTTACTTTTCAAACTCCTCAGGAACGAGTGAACCTCGATCTTAACACCGCAATCTTGGGACTTAGATTTCTCAATATCATTAGAAAGAACGACGAGCTTCAGAAGAAGATAATTCGGAAACGAAGTAAGAAGGACCCAGAGTTTCGCCTAGAACAAAAGAGAAAGGCAGCGCTTCGGGGCTTTCATCATCAGAAGTTTAAAGTTCGTATACTACCACCAGAAGAGAAATCAGATTCCGAAGACACGATGACAGAACACGTAACAAGAGAAAGTTGGAGAGATCTGACTGATGCACAGAAAGAACAGGTGGCGTCTGAAAAGGGGAAGGCGCATAAGTTCCCAGTGGCGTTTCAGGGCAATACGGAAGACGAATGGCTCTGTTGGTTCGACGATGTCGAAGCAGCCTTTGTTGCGAAAAAGATCACTATGGATGAAGCGAAGATATTTTGTGCTATTAGCAGCATGAGTTACTCGCTTCGGAAGGAAGTAGAGACTCTTAAATCGAGCAGAGGGCGCAGCTGGGAGGAATTCAAGAAAGAAATTGAAAGTGCATGGGCTATAGACGCCAAGTATGGAAGCCATGAAGCTCTGAGGAGGGTCATTGATGAGTTCGCTACGATGTCCCTACAAGTGTCAGAGTCTAGATTCAATGCCTTTGTTCGGAGGTTCCGAATGGAGGCGGCGAAACTTCAGAAGCCTCCGGCGTTGCTGTCCAACAAAACACTAGTAGATATGTTTCTGAAAGCATTTGATTATATGGCAATGAAAGCCATTGTGGATGGATTGCAGATTAGAGCCCAAATGAAAGCTCAGACAGGGGGAGGTAATGCGGAAGAAAGCGAAAGACGGAAGCAGGACCCTTACACCCTGGAGGAAGTGATTGGTCAGGCGGAGATGATCATGAAGTCTGGGAGCGGATATACCTACATGCAGACCTCCTCGGAATCAAAGATGAAGAGGGACGCTGCGGAGGTACCAGTACCGAGAGAGGTTCGGCAGGGTACACTTAGAACACATGGAAAGTCTGAACCGGCGAAAAAGACGGAATTGGACGATGATACCATGAAGGTGCTAGCGAAAGTGGATACCTACGATACGAAGCTGAAAACCTTCCAGTCGGACATGGAACAGTTCCAGACTAGAGTGATTGAGAATCTGCAGAAATCCGAGAAGACGTTGGATAATAATTTGGTAGAACTGCGAAAGCTGATCATGACTTCGGCAACAAGAGAAGCGCCGAAGGCATCCTATTCTAGTGGGTACAAACCACCTATGAAGACGGGAACCGCAATGCTGGGGAAAGCCGCTCAGGATATGTCGACAGGAACTACTTGTTTCATGTGTGGCAAAACCGGGCATATGGCGCCAGAGTGTGATTACCAGGAGGAATGTATCAAGAAAGGATGGATACGGAAGGGTGATGGAGGAAAGTACGTCTTATACGATGGCTCTCCAGTACCTTTTGTAAGATTCGGCGAGAACAAGCAGAGATGGGAAATCATTAAGGAGAAAGCTGAAGCTAACCACTGGCCTAACACCAGTGGAGGGGAAGACCCTACGGCGGTATTGTTCGCAACTGAGCAAGAACCAGGCCGGGAGAGCTTCATGCAGAAGACAGCCCCTGATATATCGGATCACCCGTTAATTAAGGAAATGGCTGGCAGACTTGGATCAATGGAGGATGTGATGGAATCCTACCTTAATATGGAGTCAAAAGATGAGTCAAAAAACTAGAACGACCAAGGATGGAGCGCAGAAGCTCACCTCGGAAGAGTTCTGTGACTCCGGAGGTTCCACAGGTAGTAATACCACCAGCCCCACGAGCTATTAGAGAGTGGAAGCGGAAGCAAGAAAATAAAGAAAAACCACAAAAACAAGTTAGAATTTCTGAGCCTGAGGTTTCTGTTTCTGTTCGACCTAATACACCGCCTCCGAAGCGTAGGGAGATTAGAGCGGTTGTACCGACAATTGATACCCATGCATCTTCAGATGAGGAGGATGAACCCCCCGAGGAATCTGTAAGTGTAAACCCCGTAGGAGGAAGGACTGGGCGAGATAAGGACGCGACCCCAGTGACTACGCCACCTCCTTCGGTGAAACGACCTTTTGACGATGTACCGGCTGTAACCAGACCGGCTATACCCAGAGATCACGTCGTCTCCATTAGCGATGTTGCGGGGAATGTTCGTCATGTCACCCCGAACACGGATACCCTAAGACTTTCGAAGGGACCACACAGGCCGCAAGGTCCGGGCGCTTCGGAAGCACCCAAAAGGACAATTATTAAGTCCACGGATGTGGAGGAAGAAATCGTGGAGAGGATGATGAAGCAAGAGCTTTCTGTGACGCAGGAAGAGTTGCTAGCCATTTCACCAGGAGTTAAGAAGATCTTCCAACGCAAAGCTCGAAATCGAGCCATTCAACGTACTTCGGTGGAATCTTTTATTCAGGAGATTGCCTCCGAGGACGTTGAGAAAGTTGAGAAAGTGATTGGCATGGAAGCGTCGTACGTTGTTCAAGTATCTGACATGGACCTGGATGAACAGTTCGAGGTTCTGAAGGTCGCAGTCGGAGATTTGCCCGCCGGGGCGGTGGTTCAGAAGGACATTACCGAAGTGTTTCGACAAGATATAGAGTCGAGCGACCGCAGCAAGATCATTATTGTTGCGAGCACCTCGGATGCACTGAGGTCGGTATATCCTAAAATCAACCAATCGGATGAGGTAGAAAGCATCTTGGATAGCGGGTCGCAGATCATTGCCATGGATATGATGGTCGCTGTTGGGCTCGGTGTACATTGGGACCCAGACACGGTTATTCATATGCAGGGAGCAAATGGACAGTTGAAGAAGACGAGGGGACTGGCTCGTAATGTGCCTTTCCGCTTCGGCGACTTGACATTCTACTTGCAACTGCACATCTTAGATAGCGCACCGTACAAAGTGCTACTAGGACGGCCATTTGACGTATTAACAGAATCACAAATTCACAACTATGCCGATGGGTATCAGGAATTGACCATCCGGTGCCCTAACTCAGGACAGAGGTCAACAATAGGAACATATCCGAGGGGACAGGGTAAGAAAATAGTGCCTCGGAGGACTGAGCACACCCTGAAAGACATGGGACGACCCTCGGAGGAACAGCAATCTGCAGAGGAAACGGAAAGCGATAAGGAACAGCCTCAAGATAATAACTACTCTTCGGAGGAGGCTGGAAATTTTCACGATACCTTGATGAACTGATCCCAGATCAGGGAGAGGTGGCCGTAGTACTCGAAGCGGATGAAGCTGGGCAAGTCCATATAACGAAAGTCAAGATTCCAGATCAGAGAAAATTTGATGATAGAGAGCTTGCGGAAGCATTTATGTTGGCCTCCGAGCCAGAGGAAGCTGAAGCAGCAGAAATGCTCGATGCGTACGTCAACCAAACCATCGAGGATGGAAAGTGTGTATATAGTACTTGGCGTGAGAGTCTGGATCGGGAACCTCCGAAGCGGACTGTCTCCTCGTACATGCAGAGACCACTACCTGAGAGGAAAGGACCACCGCCTCGGAAGATGGTGTCTCGGCCTAGTACTGTCCCTAGATCAAAGTACAAAGCTGTATTTTCAAAGAAATTCCCAAAGGAACTTGATAGACTAAGAAGGTTCGAGATTAGAAAGCTCGGAGCCTGGAGAAAACTTATGGACGTCTTAGATTTCATATCGGACTACGGACAAACAGAACTGATAGATGCTTTTGAACGAAACCTTGGGACTGACCCCTCCAAGACTGGATTCGAGGGCGAGCTAGCGAAAATCATTATTCGAGAGCTTGCGGCTCGGAAACAACGGGAATCCAAGCCCGGCCAGCTACCTAACCTGTTTTCGACGTTACTTTCAGAACTCAGTGACTTAGGGAGGGTCTTTGAACAAATAAAAGAAATTAGAAAAGAGCATATGCAGTTTGAGGGGTGTCAGTTGGACGGTGAGGAATTAACGGAGTTCGTGAGTAATGATACTCTGCATCAGGTTCTTGTCTACGGATGGTTGCGACATCCAGATAACAGTGCTGGAGTCGGGAAGGTGCTTCGGATGTTTGAAACCATGGATCAGATTTGCGAAGAAGGTGGCTCGGAGGCTAATGTCGCCGAGGTATTCTCGCAGTTTGAACTGGGCTCCGAAGACCTACAAACTGTGAAGTCGGTGTTTGGGAAATACAAACCGGTTGCCCTAAAGGTAAAACCTGTCAAGGCTCCGCTGCCGGGAGAGTTCAGAGTGGAAAGGAATATTGAAGGGGATCCACTGGCGGACCTACCTGAACTGCCTATTCACCCTCCTGAATTCCAACCGACAGGCCGATACACTGAAGAAAGAAAAGCCATCATAGATCAGAACCATGCGGAAGAGTTTTTATGGAAAGAGGAGCGTAAATTGATGCACTATCTGATGATGGTGCATGAGTCTGCGTTTGCCTGGAGTCCGGAGGAAGGGGGATCGTTCAGAACCGACTTCTTCCCACCGGTCAAGTTTCCGGTTCTACCCCACACACCTTGGGTAGAGAGAAACATACCAATCCCACCCGGGATTTTCGAACAAGTATGTGGCATTATTAAAGATAAGATTAATGCGGGGGTCTATGAACCTTCGAGTTCCTCGTATCGATCGAAATGGTTTTGTGTTCTTAAGAAGGATGGAAAGAGCCTCCGACTTGTGCATAGCTTGGAACCCTTGAACGCTGTGACTATTCAGTATTCGGGCATTCCTCCAGCGACTGCGGAAGTGGCAGCAGCTTTTTCTGGGCGGTCATGCATTGGTCTCCTAGATATCTATGTGGGGTATGATGAACGCCTCATTGATGAAGATTCAAGAGACTTAACGACTTTCCAAACGCCCTTCGGACCTCATAGACTAGTGAAATTACCTATGGGCTGGACTAACTCGGTACCCATATTTCACGATGATGTTACGTACATCCTTAGGGATGAGATTCCTTATATTACTAGACCTTATGTGGATGATGTGCCTATTAAAGGGCCTCCGACTCGTTACGAGATACCTGGGAAACCAGGGGAATACGAGACAATACCAGGAAATCCAGGAATTCGGAGGTTCGTATGGGAGCATTTCCAGAATGTGAATCGGATCTGTCAAAGAATGAAGTACTGCGGAGTCACTTTCTCCGGTACCAAAGCGTTCCTCTGTGTCTCAGAAGGAGATGTACTCGGGCACAGATGTTCGTATGAAGGAGAAAAGCCAATGGAAAAGTTCGCAAACACGATCCTGTCGTGGGACCCTCACAAGTTCCGCGATAAGACGGATATTAAGTCCTTCTTGGGGACGGCGGTTCAACTGAGGCAGTTTATTAAGGATTATGCTAAGATTACTAGACCTCTGAATCGGTTGACTTCTAAGTCGGTTGCTTTCGAGATGGGTGAAGAAGAGTTTGAGGCTGTCGAGGTTTTGAAAGAAGCAATTCGGAAGGCCCCAGCGCTTCGACCCATTGATGTTAACAATCCGAATGGATTGGTATTGTCAGTCGACACTTCGTGGCAGGCTGTTGGTTTCATTCTATATCAAGTGGACCCAGACAACCCGAAGAAGAGGCATTACAACTGGTTCGGATCTATACCTCTCAATGAACGAGAGGCCAGGTTTTCACAGCCTAAGAGAGAACTATTCGGTTTAAAAATCGCCTTACAGGCCACATTCTACCAGACATATGGATGTCGACCGTTAATAGTTGAAACGGATGCCAGCTATATTAAAGGAATGTTGGATAATCCGAGCTGTGGACCTAATGCTACGATCAATAGATGGATTGAAGAGATTCGGAAGTACAAATTCGAGTTAGTACATGTCAAAGGAGCTACACATGGACCGGATGGATTATCTCGACCACCGCCCGGAGGCATAGAAACGCCTCGGGGAAAGGAAGAAGAAGATGCAGCTTGGGATGAAGACGACGGAGAACCTATTCCATTTACTTTGGGGGAGGGAGAATCTTCGTTTCCCTATGACTTCGACGAGTATAAGCATACTATCGATGCTCGAGGAGGGTATTTGTTCAAGCTGGCTACTTCGGAAGAGGATTTCAGAGACGAGTTGCAGGCAGCGGAAGAAGATGCGCGAGTTTGGACTTGTCAGGTCCAGGATCATATGCGACAGTTTGGCTCGGAGGTGATGGAATGCTTCAGTAATTACTGGGTAGTCCCTCCACAGCCAACGCAAGAATGGATCGATGAAAATCCGTACTCGGAGGATCATAGATCTGAATACGCAAAGAACCAAGATTATGAGCTTCTGAAGATTAGGAAGTACTTAGAGCACCCGCTTTCGAGTTCGCTGCACATGCCTAAGTCGGCTAAGCAGAAGTTCATCGCGAAGTGTAGTCGTTATGCTTTGTACGACGATAGGATGTATAAGTTGAATCTGGACGGCACTGGTCAGCACAAGCTGATAGTGAGCAAAGAGAAAAGGGTGTGGATGATGTCGGCAGCTCATGATAAATGTGGGCATAAGGGTTTATATGCGACAATGGACCTCATAGACAAGAGGTTCTGGTGGCCTGACATCGAGGGAGATGTAGAATGGTTCATCAAATCGTGCAAAACCTGCCAGGAGCGCACCATGACACTTCAGAAACTGCCTCCGACCTTGACTTATACACCTTCATTATTCCAAAAGATCCATATTGATGTTATGAAGATGACACCTGCCAGCAACGGGTGTCAAAACATTATACACGGAAGATGTGCGCTTAGTAGTTGGCCCGAAGCACGAGCGGTGAAGAGAGAATCAGCTCGGAGCATTGGGGAATGGCTATTTGAAGATATCATTTGTCGCTGGGGATGTCCTGAAGAAATAGTGTCGGACAATGCTCCTCAGATGACGAATGTTCTAAAGTGGGTAGAAGAGAAGTATGGTATACGAGGGATCAAAATCTCGCCGTACAACTCCCCTGCGAATGGAAAGATTGAGAGAGCACATCTGATTATAAGAGAAGCGTTAGTACGGGCTACTAATGATGATCTGAAGAAGTGGTGGTGGTTTTTGAAACCAGTACTATGGGCTGACAGGGTAACTGCTCGTCGGGGCCTCGGATGCTCGCCCTACTTCTTAGTAACTGGTGCGGAACCGATACTACCGTTGGATATAGTTGAGTCTACTTGGTTAGTAAGGACACCTGAACGCATTCTCACTTATGGGGAGCTACTGGGCTTTCGAGCCGTGGCTTTGGCTAAACACCGAACCCATGTGGAGGAGATGATTACTAGGGTGGACGCCAACAAGCGACAGGCACTTCGGCAGTTTGAAAAGCAGCACCAGAACAGATTAAGGAATTATAATTTCGCTCCTGGAACGTTGGTACAGGTGCGGAATTCACCTATAGAAATGAGCTTGGATAGAAAGATGTATCCAAGATACCTAGGGCCCCTGATTGTAATAAGACGGACCCGTGGAGGTTCGTACATTCTGGCGCAAATGGATGGCACGGTCCTCCGAGGCAAGGTTGCTGCGTTCAGGGTATTACCCCATGTTTCGCGGTATAAACCTATAGGCTTGCCGGAGAATATCCAAGAATTGATAGACATTTCTAAAGAGAGATTGGATGAATTAATCGAAGAAGAGGAAGATGGTAGTAGGGATGGTACGGACTATGCCTTCCCTAACCTTCCATCTCTTCGAGGAGACTTTGAGACCTATGAAGATGATGAAGTGCCGGATGTTGCTTCGGAGGCTGAAGGAGAAGAAGATCTAGCCTCAGAAGAGCCTAGAAAATCTAAACGAACCATAAGACCGACAGAAAAGGTGGTGGCACAGGCTAACTTCTGGATATCCAGCAACAGAGGCATGAATAAGAGGATATGTGTACCCATAGAAATTCTGATTTCGCGGATGCCTAAGTGGGGCTGAGCGAGAGCGTTGGGGTGGTGGTTATGTGATCAGGAATAAATCGAAAATTTAAAAAGTGGATTTCTGGATGATTTGAAGCATTTGCGAGAAAATTTTCGGGTGTCAAAATTTTGAAAATGATTTCGCGATTGTGAGCCTTCTAGAAGGCCTAGGAAGAAGTTAGCATTGGATTTGGGCTCCGGCAGATGAGGGCTTTCTGTGGCTAGTACTTGCGTACTATGGGAACTTCTGTGGCCTTAGATCGCTTCTGCAGGCCTAACCGTTGATCCTACCAAGGATCTATAGTAGTAGAAACGTGCGGAAAAGCCAGGAGCTTCTCTTGATCCCAGATGTGAAAGATGTGAACGCGTTCACATCTGGGGACAAAATCGGTGCGACCAAAATTGAGCGCGCTAGAGCGTATATACTGTTTCTAGCCGTGGGAACCATAGAAATGATGGGCGCTCTCCTTGGGAGCGAATGCGGATTCAAATTCTGCGTATCCTACATATTTCACATTTTGGCGAGGATGCGACCTCGCGCGAGCGAGAGTAATTTGGATATTAAGCGCCGAGAACTGCGATTTTGATGGGGCTAAGGGTCTCATCGGAAAGAGGAGAAAATTCTCTACAAAATAGTGCTGAATTCGGACTTGTATGGATAAGAACTCATAGAGATATGAGCCGTGCAAGGTTCCGCGAGTCGAAACCACTCGAGAAAATAGGCATTTTAGAAATTCAGGATTTTGGGGATTATACGGATAGAAGGACTCCTTTTGAGTCTAGTGATGCATTCACAGTGGTGTATCTAGGTCTACACGACGGTCTAGAGTCTATATACTACGCAGCGGAAGTGTTGGAGGAGCTAGCAGTTGCTTCGGAGGCGGGGTGGACAACCGCTTCGGAGGCGTTGCCGTTCAGCCCCATCTTGGAAAGATGAATTCGGTTGACCTCTTCCAACTGCTTCTGAACGAAGGAATACTGGCCGCTATAGTACTTAGTAGCGTGTGCGAGAGTGTTGAGCTCGGACTTGAGGAAGTTGGCGATCGACAGATAGGTCGGAGCCTCTAGAGCCTCTAAGTTCAAGAAAGGCACCAGGGAAGCGAAACGGTCGACTTGTTGTCCTTCGGTAATACGCTCAAGGGCCTCAGCTGAATATCAGAGATTAAGAATGTGTCTAGAAGAAGAGGAAAGACGAGCGCACCAGGAGATTCGGCTTGAAGATTGCTGAAAGCAGGTTCAATACGGGTCTTCTTGAATGCAGGAAGCTTGCCGCGAGCCTTAGAGATGTAATAGATCGCCTTTGAGTATGCGTTCGACTCGGTGCAAATGCCAGGGATAGCATCGTAAGGAAGGCTTACCGTAGCACCGCGGATGTTGGAACTTTTCTTCTGAGAATCCAGGACGGTCAGAAACAAGCTTCGGAAGTGGTTCAGGGCCAAACACGTACGGGACCGGCGACAATTTCAATGTCGGGGACAGCGTGAATGCTGGCCTGGAGACCTTCAACGTTGCCACCATCGACCATCTGAGGAATGGATGTAACATGAGAAGAAGATAGGAATGAACAGAGGATCACACACCTTAGTGTCGCCCTGAAGGTCGATAAGGTCTCCATCGGAGACATCATCGTCTTCAACTGTGGCAGGAGACTTGGGGTTGGACCTCTGAAGTGAAGGATGAGGAGCGAGCAAGCCTCGGAAGTGTAAAAGATACTTACGGTGCGACGCTTGCGGGAGATGGTAGAAGCCTTCTCTTTCTCCTTCTCGGCTTTTTCCTTCTCTTTCTCCAAGTTGTTCGCCAACTTCTGAACATGGGTAGCGAACGACTGAACCTTGTCGAAGTTGGCAGGAAGAGAGAAAGCAGGCAGTTCCGCAGAAACCAGGAGAACATAATCCACGGCGCTGCGGAACATGATCAGAGCCTTGTCATTAGCAGCAAGTTCGGCGGCCATGATAGGGTGAGTCTGTAAAAAGCATAGAAGTTAATAAGAAAGAAAAGCAGAAAAGAATATGATAAACGTACTAAGAAAGTAGCCAAGTCGGTGGCGATCATGGGGCCGAACTTGGATTTGGTGGAGATGGCGTCCTTAACATCGTTCATCTTCTCTCGAAGAGTAGCAGCATAAGTGTCAGGATCGAATGGCATAAAAGCACCTTCGGAGGCAGCAGTGCCGCCACCGATGGTACGACGTCCAGGAGGTTTGACAGACATGTGGCAAAAAGATGGGAGATGAGATTGGGAAGGACAAACTTCGCAAGGAATGATGGGCAAGAGAACGACTGTGTGTCGATGGGCGGACGAGGCGAAGATAGCTAGTCTTTTATACCTCAGAAGCACATGGACGTCGGGAATTTAGGGATCTCAGGTCCCTACGAAGTAAAGAAAATTTTGCGAGTCCGGAACAATGGGTAAACTGCCTATCAACGGGGACGTTGATTTTCTTTTGCTTTGGGGGAGAGGGACTAAGATTTTGCGATTTCAACGAATAAGCGCCCTCGGAGTCAAATAATTTGACCTTGAGAATTTGAGCGCATTTGACGGTTCGGAGGTGCCTGAACAGAGTGGCTCTGAACCACAAGGATGATAAAACCGAGATTCGTAAGCTCTAGCCATCGGCCGAGCAAAGTCCTGAAGACAGAATTAACGAATGGGAACGGAAAAGAAAACAACTCGTACGCCTCTGCTTGATAAATTTTCAAGTTTCGGAAGCGTCACAATGAACTTAAAAGTCTGAAGGGCTTTTGAGGCTCAAGACTTAGTCTCACACCAGCAGTAAGAGACAAGATAAGAATAAAAATTATAAGTCCCATAGGGATGAAGGACTAGAGATATACAAAATTTAAAGTCCAGGGGACTATAAACTACACAAGATATATGGTACATAAGTACCCGGATAGATCTGAAGACGAAAACTATATTAATCAAGAGAGAACAAAAGGCCACCCTTCTGAGAAAATGAAATCAGTCGAGGTGGTGAAGAAGATAAGAAAAAGAGGACTTACACGGGAAGGACCAGCAACGGGAGCGGGAGTTCCAGTGGGAAACTCGGAGGTAGATGGAATCATCAGAACGTCACCCTGAGCCTGGTTCCGCAGATAAGGAGTGCCATCTGTGTGCCGACCAAACTGAAAAGGTTCGGGGAGTTCAGAGAAGTCCCATCCGAAAACCGAGCATAGCTGCATGATAGTCGGCATGCTGAGCTGGAAGTTGGGGTCGTTGCGGGAGAGAACTCGAAGTATGTCTCGAGGGTCGCGACAGCACTCCCGAAGCTTCGCAACCAAAGCGGCATCACGATCGGCGAGCCGTTGGATCTCGGTGTCCAAATCGTTCCGAGTGTTGATAAGCCTCTCGACAGTGCGCCAACCATTGGCGATCTCCTCGAATTGACGGCTCAGTCCTAAGAAAAGAGGATCAGAACTGTAGGAAATGGAAGGGGAAAGACACGTACCAGCCTCACTACTTTCACCCCAGCCTGCGCAGAGCTCCTTCATCTTGTCGAACTCCTCGGAAGGACAGCTCATTACGCACGATAGCTTCTTCTGCACGCAGAAGAGACACTTCCGTGAGTTGGAGAGATGTTGGTCGTCGTCGGCAGGAAATGGAACGCAAGTCTCCGGGTGAAGCACGCAGCTAAAGCACACCAGCTTTGAGCGACCCAGAGCAGGCTGAAGTAAGAATCAGAGTCAAGACTCAAGAAAGGAATAAGGCAGAAGTACTCACTGCACGCATTGGAGCCGTGGCGTTAACAAAGTGGTTAACATGGAGGTCAAGTTGACCTGGGACCGAAAGGTAGCCACGGAGGTCTGTGGGACAAGATTAGAGAATAGAGAAGAGATGAGTCTGGGAGACTTACCTTGGATAACTCCGTCGGGAACTCCAGATTGACCTTTCGACAAGAAATAACCATTGACGGGGTCCCAGAACTCGGACCTCTCCTCGTCGGCATTGTTGGTACCGGGGAGTGAGGTCCAGAGTGGAGCAGGCTGGGAAATAAGTCAGAGCCAGGAAATAAGCCGAGTAAAGGGGAAGAGACTCACCGACTTATTGGGGGTGCCAAGCACAGAGTCCGCGTCGCGGATTTCCATATCGTCAGGGGATTTGAAGTCGGGAGGGGGTGTTCCGTACTGAGGGCGCTCATAAAAACGCGCACGGGAACGAGAACCAGAGTGCTTATGAGCCGGCCCCTTTCCCTTTGCCTTGCTGGAGGTCTTCGCCTTCTTAGGAGGAGGAGAGTCGGATCCACTGGACTCCTCATCTTCAGAAGCGGGAGCTGCTGCAGCAGACATTGAGCGAGCTCGAGTAGAATGCTGAGGCTCCGGGGTAGACTCGCGCTTCCGCTTCGAGGTCAAAGGACCGGATGAGGGACGCATCTGAGGATAAAAAGGATGAGAAGAAAGAATGATGAAGCCAAGAAAAATAAAAACTTACGGTAGGTATGACCGCCGTGGAACTACCTGGGCGCCTCGGAGCGTTCACAGTTCGGCCAATTCGAGTCTGAATGAAACTGAGTTAGGCCAAAGTAACTGGAGTGAAGGAGAAGAGGAAATAACCTTGATTACCGCTGCGGAAGGAGGGATCGGAGGTGGGGTTTCTGAATGAGGACGAGGAACTCGGGGGTTCCCCAAGTTCTTCAGGGCTGACAGAGCCTCCCGTCGCTCCTTAACCTCACGACTAGACATGGAGTGTTCCTCGATGTCTTTGTCGTCCTCCTCCCCATCACCGGCTTCGTCGTCGATGGTCATGTTATTCTAAACAGACAAAGAAGTGAGGATTAGGAATGAAGACAGGTGTTAGAATGAGCTTACCGGTGCGGAACCACTACCGGCTGCAGGTTCGGAAGCATCGACCCCAGACATTTCGACATCCTCATAATCGGCACGAGATATGAGGGGACGAGTCTGGAGTGATGGAGCCGTCTCTCCCTCCTCGTCAGAATCGACATCCGAAGAAGAAGATGTGGATCGGCGCTGTGGTGAAGAGTTAGTAATAAAACCCAAAATCAAAAGGAAAAGAATATTGGAACTCACTCTAGATCGAGGACCCCAGTGTTGATGATTCGGAGACACAGGGTGACGGATACGAGGTCGACGGTGAGTGGGAGGGAAGATCGGAGTTGGCATAATGTCTCCGAGTCGTTGAGAAAGAACGAACCTGTTGATTTCCTCAGCAGAAGCTGGGGGCGGCTCAAAGTCGTCGTCCGAGGAAGAAGTATCGGCCTGAGGGTCTTCAGGTGGATCAGGGACAACGTAGGAAGAGTCGCGAGACGAGGGATCGTGAGTGGGGACGTGCTCCTCCGAAACGCTGACTGCGTCGGAGGAGTCATCGTCAGAGCTTCCGCGCTCAACAACCCTGGATGGGCCAGCCTGAACAGTATCGTTGTCGTCGTCGCTGGCATCGACGTCGATGGTACCAAGGTGTTGAGAAGGAGCCGGCGGTGTGGAAGGCTTCAAAGACAAGAAATGACGGTCCATGGCGGCGTCTGGAAGCTGGGAAAGGTCGAAGGGCTGTATATGAAAGAATTAATGAAAATAGAAATAAAGAATGGGGAGCCGAGCTTACAGAACAGCCGTGCCGCCGAAGCTTGTTACGCTGAGCATGCGACTGGGGCCACCAACTTTTGACAGCCTTCTTGAACGATTCGGAGGCGTTGAAATGTGAGTGGCAGGCGTCAAAGAGGGTAAGGATGAAGGAACCGGCAAAGGTGTCCTCCATCCCTCCACTCTCTGATCGGAGCCGGGAAAGTTGAAGCTGAAATAGAGATTCAGCAAACAGAATGAGAGGGATTAATAGAAATTTCTCACCAAGATCCTCTTGTGCTTGATGAATAACTCACGCAGTTCGTTGCGAGAATTGCTCTGGTGAAGAGCGGCGCCGAGTTTGCGGAAAGTTAGGAGGAAGTCATAGAGGGGAGAGACAAAAGGAAAGAAGTCGGCAGGGATGTCGTAGTTTTGAAGGGCGAGAGTAACGAGGTGCGGAGGAGCCATTGGGGAGTCTGCGGATGTGGGGAGAATGTGGGGACTTAGCGAGAAAAACGCAGGTCTTATATAGCCTCAGAAGCACCCCTCGGCTAAGTTCAAAACTCAACCACAACCGCCACATTCGGCAATTTGCGTGACCTACGGGAATAACCGACGGGAACCTCCGCAGTCTGACTCAACTATGACTTCAGAGGCTGACTGATGGACTTAGAAATATTCGTGACTTGGAAGTTGAACCATTCGAAGTCACTAGGATGATTGGAAGTTCACTCGATTTGGAAATAGAATATTGGGGAAGGTTCTGGGACCCGGGTAAGATCAGATCGCCCTAGCGACGAGTGATCGGCTGTGCTCTGACCAGCGGAAATTAATTGGAAGACCTACCTCTGAAGAACAGAGGGTCGGAAGTTGTCTGATGGCGTGGGAAACCGTCAATAAAGAAAGAAGGATGCGCGCTAGAGCCCCTCCGCTCGTACAAACACTAGACCGGGGACGGTCTGGAGTTTGCTTTGGGGGAGATGTAGCGCCTGCTATTAAAAAGCAGCTTCGGAGCCTTGTTTTGTGCGATTTTAGCATAAAACAGATAAGAAATGACTAGGTAATACGAGTACTAGAGCGAGTCCCGAGCGGCTAGTAAAAGGCTCAGATCCTAGCATAAGGAGAGAATAGCGCCTCGGAGGCGTCTCTCCTTATCTCTGAAAACTGTAGGAGTCGTATAACTGACGAAAGTATCACTTCGGAGGCACGACTAGGACCTGTAGTCATAACAAGGGAATATCTCCAGTGGCTCGGAGGCATCGTACTAAGGATTAGAATAACAGAATCAGACTTAACGAAGACCCGTACTAGTAGGGATAGACAGAGGAGGTCACCGCGGAAGCATGGATGGTCGGAGAGAGAGACTAAGTCGAGCCTCAGAAGCTTGGTATAAGGTCGAGGCCTCGCTTTGGAGGCATGATTGATTCAAGTATACTAGGTATACTACAGGTTACGCTAGTCATCCATATTGGCTAGAGCTACCTCATCCCAACCGAAGTAATTATCTACGTCGGAATCTTCAGGATAATAAGAATCAATGAAGGTTTCATGATCTAGATAATCGGTATAGAATGGATCGCATAAAATAGGATTATAGAAAGAAAAGGATCGAGAGAGCCAACGACCCATGACAGGGGAATACTGGAAGAACGAGAGCTTGGTATAGTCAAGCTTCGGAGGTGCTGGGCACTCAGCACAGCTGACGACGGCGTCGATCCAAGCGTTGACGGCTCCAGGAGTACGAGCGGTTTTGAAGTCGAGGAATCCCACTCGAGCAATGGACTCGGCAACCATGTCGATGATAGACCTGGCGTCGTGAGGAATGAAGTGGTCAAAGGTGTCCTCGCAGAGATAGATTTCGTCCTGGATCATGTCGTAACGAATCACGTAGCCCCAGTAGACGGATCTGTGGCGACTGAGGAAGAACTGCTGGAAGATGATTCCGAGGATAGCTTCTCGTTCTGCGTCGAGTGGAATGGGTAGGATGATGCGGCGCTCCTTGATCTTATCAGAGTAATCTTCTGGATACCACCAGAGCTTATACAACTCTGGAGAGGAAGTCAGAAGGCCGCCTCGGAATCTAGAAAGTAGAAAGGCTTACTATAGAGTAAGTTGCGAAAGTGGTCTTCAATGTTATGCAAGCGTGCCATAGTACGCTCGGGGAAAAGTAAGCAAGGAATTGGGACAACCTAGCACTTGCTTTTACTGACCTCTGGACTGGCCGCTGAAATGGAAATTTTACTTCGGAAACTAGGAAATTAGCGCTTCGGAGGCGTGGATCCGAACCAGGCACTGGGCGCTAAACAATGATCGAGAAGTGATCGAAGGAGTTGCACCGTCGAGGTACCTCCCTTATACTCGTACATGGAGATATTGACTGTACTAAGGGCATAGTTGGTGCTGGTGGCAAAACACAGTGCTCAACTGCACTGGGAGGCAAGGGACTAGAAAGAAAGGAATGGTGTACCAAAGAATCGAACCATTGGAGTTACCCGGTTGAACTATACCAACTGGATATAGTATGGGGCGGCCATATGGATGGCAGGACCTCAGAATTATCCGAGCTACGGAAAGGACATCGACCTGGCTATGAACGGCTGGGTAACTCCATGAATATAGGCATCTAGTAGCACTTCGGAGGCACGTACTTTGCTTCAGACGAAGGGAGTATATGCTTCGGAGGCAGACAGAACAGGATGACCTACGACGATTGAAGGGTCTAGAACCGGAGAATCAATGCTGCGGAGGCAGATAGGCAGAACGGAACCATCGATAGGAGAGACCCGGAAGAAAAGAATGTTAGAGAATGTTCGAGGCTGATGATACTTCGAAGCAAATTATTGGTTTTGACTTTGGGGTTCAAAAGCGTAGATTAAACACAAAACTCTCCAAGTATATTCCAAAGTAGGTAGTTTATGCCTCCGAGGCATGGTTTATTCGATATTTGTACAATTAGGTAGAATTAGAGCCTCCTAGGGTATATAAGCAGTGGGTTTTCATCAAGAATCCCCAAGCAATCCGTACGATTAGTATTCAGAGGATACGAAGCTATTCCACTTGTTGGGTAGTCAGTTGACTCGGGAGCGCTTCTGGAGAGACATTAGAACGGAATAGAACTTTGTTTGCCCAAACCTAGAAAATCCATTGAACACTTGCTTGACCTTGACTTTGCATTGTTTGTCTGCGACGCCGACTTGACTGGCTGAGCTATTGTTGAACTTCCGAAGCTAATTGGGCTGAGGATATTGTTCGCCGTTGACAGTTGGTCTTCGGTCATTGACAGACTTGATTGGAGTCTTATTGCCATTGTTTGATTTGATTGTCTTGTTACCCCTCGCTGTTCGAGTGGTTCTGAAGCTAGTTGAAGCCTAAGAACGCACTTCCGAAGCACCAAACAAAACTCTACGCTCCCCGAAGCAACCTATAAACCTCTCTTCCGAACCCCACTTTTGACCTCCGAACTGGTTTCAGAGGCGAAGCTACCTTAGTTGGATAGTTTCTTGAGTCAGATTTCCTTCAGCCTACTATTGCAGTCTGGCTAAGAGCGGAACCTACGATCAACGCCGATCCCCGATTCCCGCACCCTTCAGCTACACTCTTGAGTGTTGGGAGGATTTGACCTACGAGTTAGATTTTATTATACACCGC
>JAQOTA010000066.1:0-52330 GCA_029532415.1 Marasmius tenuissimus
GCGGGGGAAGCTATGACGGAGGCATAAGATGCCAGATGAGAGTGACCATGCGACTGATTGTTACCACCGTTGTTACCGCCGGCGTGGCTGGGACCCTGGTGCTGGTTGATACCACCGTGGGTACCACGCTGCTGCTGCTTCTTCTTCTTACCGTTGTGCTGGTTCGAAGAAGGACGTTGCTGCTGCTGCTGTGGTTGTTGCTGTTGGCCACGCTGCTGCTGTCCACGCTGCTGATGTTGCTGGGGTGGACGCTGCTGCTGACCAAAGGATGGCTCACAGTAGCCAGCATGCTTGACAGCAGAGAGGCGGTTAGCCAGCTGAGGGTTCTGGCACTCGTATTCGATCATGATGGCCTCATGAACGTCGGCAACGGTGAGGGTGCTAGTGCTGTCAGGATCCCTGGTAAAGTCATGAAGTGACTTGGAGGAAGCGGCGTCCCATTCGGGAGGAATAGCTGCAATGAGAAGGAGGGCTTTGATCAACTCGGGGAGTTCAACCCCGACCTCAGCAAGACGTTCAATTTAATGTTTGAACTTGGCGATGCCAGCCTGGGGATGGCTAGTGGTGAGCCGGAAGGACACCAGTTTGACAAAGTCGCCATAAATGGCAGACAAGGTTGGTTCGCCATAGGTGGTGACAATGGTGGACCAGGCTTTGGCAGCGTCCATGTCTTTGAGGGGTTCAAAGACTTCCTTTGTAGAGGTCAACTGAATGATACCCATCAGCTGGAGGTCTTTCTCTTCCCATACTTCCAGCGCGGTGTTATACGCCGTGATCTGGGCTTCAGTAGGGTCTGCCCGATCAGGTTCCTCATTGGAATCAGCAGGTGCAGCTGCAGGCGTAGCTGCCGCACCAGGAGAAGGAGTGACTGTAATGGTCGGAATGATCTCCCCCAGAGGGTATGTAGGCTTTTTGGCTGCACCGGTAAGGTGACGATAAAGGCCTTGAGCCTTGGTAACAGCTTCCATTTTGCCGTGGTAGGTCTGGTGGAATCCAGTGCCGTCAAAGCAACTGGAGAAGAATTTCTTAACGTCGAACATGGTAGTAAGAGGTTTAGATTTGGTGTTGGATCTAGAAGAGACAGCATCAGCATGCGTCTAATCAACACAGGGAGCAGCCATCAAGGCACTATGCTCAACGAGTAGCATTAGATCCTTTAGATCCGATGTCGTCGAAGGACGTACATCAATGCCATAGATTGATCACTCAATTAAGAGGTCGATGGCAACATGCAGGTCTAGCCTAGCTAGCCGATGACAGCAGCCTAGGGACGCTCGTCGCTAACAGCAGCCTAGGGGCGCTTGTTATTGTAGTCGGGCTAACTGGGGCCCATAACCTGATGAGCCGGCATGACGCCTAGCGCAGAGGACTACAACATGGCTACACTACTACTTACCAGAGAGGAGTTTAGAGAGGTAGAGGCGAGACGTAGAAGCTCAAGCACACTGTAGATTCATGTAGAGAACTACGAGCTTATATACATGTAGAGACTATAGTAAATACCATATAAGGACGACAATGAAAATTGTACATATGATCATAAGTAGACATGATAAATGGAACAATAGTCCCGCATAATATGATGGCGGGAAGTATGAACCGGGACTTCGGATATACCGGGATCTAATTATAGTCCACAGATTCAACAACTGAAACTTGTGTATAAAAGCTGGTATTCCAAGGCCTTAAGCCTTAGGACAATCTACTCGGTTATCACCTCTCAAGCATCTCAAAGCACTCTAACTACTAGCTCTACAAGCTATCTAACCCAAGGTGAGGTTTAGGACGTTATAACCCACTGTGCAGTTTGACTATGCTGGCTCATCACCTTCAAGTACTATACTACAGTACTAGGCAATAGACGGCGCATATTCCGAGTCAGCACGTTCGGGTCAACCTCACAACTTTCTCTTATTCCCCCCTCTTGCCAGTAGTAAGTCTTTGGGTGCATATCCTACGGAATTGAATTATAGTCCTCGTGATGTGGGAGTCCAGCGAGCTTGTCAACCGTCAATGTTCAGAGCAAGTTTAGTACGGTTCCATGGGCCAGGCACAGCCTAATTAAGCTCACATGATGCACGTCCGATGTTGGCACTGTTGACACCTTGAAAGAGACTCATACTGTGTCTTGTTATGCAATTTTTCTGCTGATTTCTGAGCTCAAGGGGCTGGTAGTTGGGCTCAAAAAAACATATCATCATTGAATCTGGCATATCCGAATAGTAAAAACTGAAGCACTCCAGCCCATTTCTGGATGTCCCCCGAACCAGCCCGCTTTGTTGCTGTCAATGTTACTTCCGAACACCATTAAGAGCTTCGGGCCGTCTTCTGTGCCTCTTTACGAGAGATCGGTTGTACCCATCGACTCTGAACTCTATGGTGCCCTGGTTTGAAGAACGAGGATGTTTGAAGCTGACACAGTCCACGGAGTTAGCGTTCAGAGCATGGTGTCAGGAACTACAAAGATGGATTGGGACAGGCTCTACAGCGGGTTCTGCCTATTTGGTGGATGTTTTTTGGGTGAGGGCAAGGCACATTCAAGGGTGGTTGTAGGGGTTTGGAAGGTGTTTGATGGGGCTTCGGAGATGTTTGATGTGGATCGGGAGGTGTTTGGGGTGGACTGGGAGGTGATCTATTTATCTATATAGACCATCTTCTCGAGTTGTGCCATCCTTTGAGGACTGTTTGGCTGTATTTCGTTGATGGCACAAATTGATTCCTTCAAAGCATTGTCAGCGAAGAACAAATACAGACCATGATCCAGTGTCCCAGAATCAGACGTTGACCTCCACCGTGGTAAAGAGCAACTTTCATCATCTCCACCATGGTCAATCACATTGGTTCTTGAGGCTTGAGACTCTACAGTCTACTCGCATCTTGTATGCCGTATGTCTCACGCAGTATTGGCATTGGAAAGTATGCGGTAAGCTCCAATTTTTTTAATTCATGTTGAGTACATGCTCACGCTTTTTCATGGACAAGGAAAAACATGACACTGAAAGCGGACACTCACCAGACTCAATAGATCTTTCATCTCGAGTCATGCCCTCGCAGACTCCCAGATTTGGTCTTGCAGCAACAACTATTCGAACAAGTTCACAAGAGTTTCAGGCAATGTGGTGATGAAGGCAGGAAGTGTTCTCGCGAGAGAAAACTGTACAGGGCTCATAGAGGAAACCAATACTTTCCTCGTGAGTCTCTTTGTCTCATCCCCAATCCGTCGTCTCAAGTCGCAACTTTTTTCTTCAAAACAGCAGGAATGAACGTGAAGCCCGAACACCTTTCCCAATTGGCACTTCTGCAATACCACTATCTGGTGCTCCAGCCTCTGACCTTTTCTGACACCACATTGCGTTGCCCGACCCTGCTGTGTCTACTGACATACTGGCTACTCAGCTCGTAGGCTTCCAGTGTATTATCAACCAGGTGCATCAAGACTACCGTGGTATATTGAATACGACACCAAATTGGGGTAAAAAACACAACAGCATTTCGAGTTTTCTCAATGCCGACAATTGGACTCGCTTGGTCCAAGTCACGTATTCTCTTCAGTATCCTCACACGCGTTGATTCTGCGTTATTTTCCTCTACCCTTGCCTCGCGTTTGCGAGTCCCAATATCATCGATCCCACTGTTCCGAACCCTCCCTCCTTGACCACCCGCAAACCTCCACTCAAACAGTTAGAGGGAACTACTAATGGGCCAAACAATAGGAGACGGTGGAGATATTCCGGCAAGGTCGTTTGAGAAAAGAGAACTGTAAGTCTTTCGACATTGATCATAGCAAGACCCGGTTTCTGAAGCAAGATGGTAGAATTAGTGTTAGCAACAGTATCGGTGCCATCATGGGGCCTGTGGTTGGATTTCTGGTCATATCCCTGTTGATGTCGACCCTGATCTTTGGTCGTGGGGTCGTTTCACTGGTTAGAGGGGGTGGGGGCAGGCTCTATTCATGGGATCATTGATGAAGACAATGGGGGAGGTGTGGGGTCTAGCTCGGATGATGGGTCCAGTGGAGACGGACTTGGCGGCGACGACACTGGTGGTTCCAGCGGGCCCGGCATCTTCAAGATCCAGTTGGAGATATAAAGTAAAGTTGGTCGATTCTTTTTGTTACAGACCTCTACGAGTGGGCCCAGTCCCTTTGGGAGAGGATGTCATGCGTTTGAGGGTGGTTGCTGTTGAACATGATGGATATCATGTGATACACTGTTGACGTGTTGTTTACGCGTCACACTATTTATAGAGCTACAACTCTAGAACACTTGCGTCCTCATGCAAGTACTACGTCTCTGTCTACGTATCTTACTACGTATCTAGCAGTTTCATCATATATGACACTATAGACAGTTGCTATCCAATAGCATAAGTAGAGCCTCCAATACATGAGGCAAACACGACTATGCTCACCAAGCATACTACCATTCATGGTAGAAGTACTTACACAGTACTAATGTCTTTTACGCCTTTAGGGCCGAATACCTACTTCTAGTAGTAGTTTCAGTTAGTGTAATACTCATTACATGTACCAGAAACTTATGTATAAAAGACTGGACGAAAGGCCTTAAGCCTTAAGACAATCTACTCGATTATCACCTCTTCCCAAACATCTCAAGACTACAAGAACACTCTGTGTATTACCCATGTGAGGTTTACTTTGTTATACCCACTGTGCACTTTAACTATGCTGGCTCATCAGTTGCTGGTGTTTGGTGTGGATCTGGAGATTTCTGGAGTGAAGTCAGAGACTTTGCCCACATTGTCATTGTTTTACCCCTCTTTTATCTGACGATGAACAATACTGCTTCAAATTACTTTGACCCCACCTGGGCATTCAAATCGCGTGACGAAGACTTAGGGTGGGCTGATGGAGGAGGAAACACGATGAATGCTTCTGGGCCCACAGGTTCAGCAGCTAACAGTTCAACGCAAGATTAATTCTATTCGAGTGGGACCATGCCTGGGAAGGTTCTGTCTGGTGCTTTTGGGAATACTGGTACGTCGGTTCGCCATGGACTAGTTTCCTTTTCGTCTCTAAACTGTGATCAGATCCGGGAAGGTTCAACTCGTATGGAGCTTCTGGTGACAGTTATTTTGCTGGTGGCCACGGTACAGGGTCGTTCCAATTGTTCTCATCCGCACTTGTGGTGACATCTGCATCACTGCACGCCCTGGCAGATTTTGGGACGGATGGGAACTGCGAGTTTAGATGGCTGGCTGGGTCGAATGAGGTCTCGAGGTTTTGGCTTGTTCTCATTGTAGATCTACTGGAGTTCTTGAATCATCTTTCATTGTACTTCATTCCTCTGACTTTGACAATACAGTTTATACTGAGCTAGGATATGTTTACTCGACTGTAATCGTGCTATGCACCTCTATACTAAGGAGCACGTATCTATCTATACCTCCGGAGGGTTCGAGAGCTTTTGTATAAGACCCTGCACATCCATGCCGTACTAACAAACGCGAGCTATCAGCACGATAGAACAAATGTGAGAGCAAAGAACAATCAGTGCTTACAGATAGACCGTGAGGGCAGGATTTCATCCACGGCACCAACACCCCAAACATATCCCGCCAATCCCGAACCGCCTTCTCCTTCTCAGAAGCGTCCTCTACACAATATCGATATTTACAGAAGAAAACGCCGGCCAGGTCGATATCTTGTAAGTCTTCTAGCAGATACCCGTCTGGGTCGCATGAGGCTAAGAACCTGACCCAGGCTGTGAAAAAGTCGCTGGTTTCGTCATTGATCCGTTCGTCGGAGCTATGGGAAAGGTTTCTTCATTCGTTGAAGGTGGATTATGACCAAGAAGGATAAAGGAACTCGTACCTGTAGTCTGCCATCTTGTCGACTGAAAGGTTTTGGAGCCACTGTCGTGCAATGCGGTATCTACTATACCCGGGCAGATAAATGCGAAGATCGTGCTGTGGTCTGGTTTCGTCGATCAGAAATTCCCGAAAAGGGTTGTGCCTGAGGCAAATCTCATCGTTCCGATCGCGAATGTCCAGTACCGAGTGCAACCCCCGTAACATCAAATCCACTAGTCCCGAGGAGAGTCCTAGTACCATTTCAATATGCGCCGGCGTCGGTTTGAGAAAGTCGGGCAATATGAGAATAGCCTCAAGGATGAGTAAAACTTCACTGTGTCCAACTTCCTCGCGTCTGGAGTTGACATTGAGGATGACATAGTACAAGACACAGAGGTGGTGATACGGCGATACACCACATAGGTCACTGTGGAGGACCATGTCAAGCTGACTGATTGGGTCTTCGAGCCCCAGCTTCACAAAGTCGATCAAAGTGGCAGCACAGGTGTATTGACCAGAAGACCTTTCAACCAAAGTTGTGAGGTCCCCTTCGGACGGCCAGGGACTCGGGAATCGGATGTCGTGGTATTTGGGATCACTGACAATCTCCTGTAAGTGATGGACATAGTATTGCCTAATGTCTCCCATCAGACATTTGTCCGAATCAGCAACCTTGGATGTTTTTTGAGAGAAATCTTGGACGTAAGTGAGAGAACACACCTTTGGATCGTCGAGGTGGGTGCTTTCAAGCTTTTCGGTAGCCCGCTTGAAACGATCAATAAGATTTATTGGTCCAGTCACATTCTTCAAACAAAGTTAGTTTGAAGTGAACACTCCAAAGAACACAGGGGATCACCACTCTCACAGTTAGCCAGGAAATGATTGCCTCGAGGCGACTGATGGTACCAGAAGAAGTGCCGCATATGACAGACATGGAAGTAACAACATACTCGATGTCCAGATTAAGGAAATCAGACAACAGCTCGTCACTCAGTTGCTTGATATTGCAACAGAAGTCTACCCATCCGTGCCACAAGTCCAACGAAACACATGAGCCTTCTTCACTACTGAGGAATGTCAGACAGCATTAGGACTAGCACTTAGAAAGTCGAAACAATGAAGAGACTTACTCTGGTGTAGGCCAGTTCTTGGGTACAAGTGCGCGGATCCATCGGGATGCAAGGAAATTGTGTTGTTCGAGTACGTCAATATGATATTCATGCGACGAGTCAAAGAGGAAGGAAAGGAAGAAGGGCTTTAAGCCTGACCCCGCATACCCGGTCGTCGTGGCTAGTTGACAGGTCTCCATCAGTTTCATTGTTGACAGCATATATTCATTATCGAGCCCCAGAAGGTCGTTGAAGGCTAGTGTGTGTGTATACTTGTTCAAGGGAAGCAGAATTACCGAGGCTAGCATCGCGAGAAGCTGTTGTCGATCCGGAAAGACAGAGAGAATGCTTCGAAAGAGATTATTTCTTTCGAGAAGTAACTCCGGAGTTGACTCCGAATTGTCTTCCGTCAAGCAAAAGCGAGCCCAATTATCGCGCAGTAGCCGGACTAAACGTGTGCCGTGACGCTCATCGAATGGTTTCAAAATGATGCTTGGATTCTCTCTAACCTGCTGGGCGAGCGCTCGGAGCCATTTAACGCCAAGAGTGTCACGTTGTACGGCTTTGTCAATGTGAAACTGTCCCGAACGTGACGGATCGTAAATGAAGTCGGTGAACGAGGTGTGGAATACTGTGATCTCCTTGTCTCTGATGTCGAGGACCGAATGCATCGGTGACAAGATGATGTTGACTTTGCCTGGGGATAGTCCAAGGAGGAGTTCGATGAAGTCGTGGATAGGTGGTTTATCAAAAGAGGAAAGTGGTAGATAACGAGGAACGAGTAAGATCGCTGCCAGAACAGGGATGAGCAAGCAGTGGTCTGGATGTGAGGAGAGAATGGTATGGTAGAGGCAGTCGAGTTCGTGAAGGGGAGATTGTCGTTGAGGGTCCGGAGTGCTGTTGAGAATACTGCTGAGCTGCTCTATGGGGCTCGAACCGCGGCGTCTAATATATCTGACCACGGTGGTAGCATATGCAAATTGGCCCGATGTCCTCTGGAGAAGAGCTTCGAGCTCGTCCGACGATGGCCACGGGTCCGAAAATGGGATCCGAGCATAATCCGGATTGGCACGGATCTTTTTGAACTCATGACGATAGTAAAATTCAATATCGCTGTTTGGAGAAAACGATTCATTTAATGTGATTCGCTTTGTGAGAAGGCAGAGAGGCTCCCCCTCGAACGCTTCTCGGATCGTGGACTCTGGCCGACTGCAGATCAGGAACTGTAAAGGGGAAGAGGGGGAGACACGATATAACGAGGCGATGGTAGAAAGGATTCGCTGCTGGTTTTCGTCGTCGGGGCCGCACTCGTCAAGTCCGTCGATAATGACGACACTCGGGATTTTGCGAGGGATGACCGGTGCATGGAAAACGAAAAGCATCCACATGGCGTCGAGAGACATGAAAAGTGAAAGTGTGGCGAAGAAGGATGCCCAAACGTCCTCGAGCAACACGAGAGATGCCTGCAGCCATGTCTGCTGAGGCCATCTCAGGGTTGGCTCGATTACCAGTTTACGAAACTGGTCTTCCAGTGTCGCCTCCGATAATACCAGGGGATTTTCCGAGATTCTCTCTTCGATGGGGCGTCGCAAGAAAGGTATTGTCGTAACAAGACCGTATGCAATGGTAAGTATGAGAGCGTAAGGAGTATTGCGTCTCGGGTCAGACCGGAAAAAGAAGAACGAGGAGACGAGGCGGCCCTCCCGCTCACAGGATTTGGCGACGGTCATCGCGATTGCGGTTTTTCCAACTCCAACAGCTCCAGTGAGCCAGAAGAGGGGACGCTGTGGGTCTTTGGCCAATATCCAGTCACGGATCATCTCAAGGAGAACCTCACGGGTTCCTTCAAGACACTCTCCGCGTGAATACTGCTGCTCTGCGTTATGGGACGCCCCAACACCTGCAATTGCTTCTTGGAGGGTTTTGGGTACTGTTTCGAAATTCGACGTGAGTGAGATTACCTACAAGCTTCATCCGAACGAAATACAAGACTCACAAGTGGGAGCTGTCCTGTTCTCTGTGAACTGAACCGAACCTCCAGACATATGGCCTATGTGGCCACCCGTATTGATGTTCTGGATTCCTGTGTCATTGTTGTTGTTTTGCGCGCCTGGACCAGTGTGTCGATTTCGTATGAATGTCCTGTCATCCATGGGCGGACTGTCAAGCAGACCAAGGAAGTACGATTTCCAAAACTGTTGACCAGGAGACGTCTCAACCCAATGGGTTTATGAAAGAATGGCGGCGGTGAAGGACAGAGAGTGTGAAGAACTCAGTTGCCTGTCGTTGAGAGGCAAGGTAGTGGTATGGAGGACACGTTTGGGGCACGTTGTGTTTGGCTGCACACCCTTGACCCATCTAGGGAGCGACTCGTGAGAGCCTGCGTCAGAGGTGGTGATTGACGGTGATTAGAATCCACTTTGGGTAGGCCAGAGGCTTTGAGGCTGCAAGTCGAATCACACGGCAGAAGAGTGCGAAAAGTTTGAGAAGAAAAAGATTCAGGCCTGCCTTGAGAGAATGAACAAGAACGATGGGGCGTACATAGCCAAACGAACGGAAGACAAAAGTGTGGGCACCTATGGGCGCTCGTCGATGACTCCTCCACAAAAAGGTCTCACGGTTCTCTCTTTCCTCTTACCACCTCCTACTCCCCTGCAAAACACCCGTGAACTTGCGCTCGAATAGTCCGGGGGAACGATCTATCCAGGAGCCAATGTGTCGAACAATAGGACACGGTAAAAACATTCAAGGTCATTCAAGAAAAGAGAACCGTAAGTCTTTCGAGATCGATGATAGCCAAACCTGGTTTTCTGACGCAAGACGGTAAGAACAGCGCTAGCGACAGTATAGTTGTCATCATGGGGCCTATGGTTGGATTCGTCCCTGTTGGTGTCTATCCTAATCCTTGGTCGTCATAATGCGCGGGGTCGTTCCACTAGTCAGGGAGGGTCGGGCTCTAGTCATGGAAGGGAGGCGGGAAGTGCAGCGGAGGCGGATTCGGCGCTGGCGACACTGGTGGCTCCAGTGGAGGCTCTTCAAGTCCAAGCTGAAGGTGCCACACGCAGTCAGACGTCTGGATACTGGCCGGGTTATAAGCCATATCTTGGAATCCGGAGATGAGAATGACGCGGTCGCGGCCGTCAACGGTGAAAACCCTCATCTGCCCAGCTTTTATCTGCACCGCGTTTGATGATGAAACTAACGTCGAGTGGATTTCGTATTCCGCCCTGCCCCCCCAAAAATGTTGTTTGCATTCCCTATTTTCTCACAACGTTCTCAAATCGTCTACACACTGGCGGAACCGGATATCAAAACCCTTCTGGATCCTCAGCTCACCCGCGCAATCAACTTCCCGGACGACTTCTACATTCACCGAATCATCCCCATCATAATCATCGACACTGGAGGACCACACTACATTCTGAACGACTCTGATAGAATCGCGTCAGACGTCCAAAGGTCATAAGGACAGTGGGCTCGTGAGGGGAAAGAGGCGGCGAAAGGGGGCTGTGTTGTTTAACGGGTACCCTAGGGTTTTCACCTGCGTAGGCGGTTGCGGCGGGGTACTGACCTCGAGTGGGTGCGAGTGAATTGAAACTGGCTGGAGCCTGGGAGGTACATGGACCCCGACGTCGTTCGTCTCGTCTCGTCTTCAGAAACCTAATCTACCCATCCCTTCCCTGTGCATACATCAACTTTACCGGTACCCGACACCCTCAGTAGAACCGTCACATTCCTACGACGCCCACACCTCGCCCGTATCCCTCAATATGAGGGGTACATATGTCCAACCGGCTGCTCGTGACAGAATCCTGTGGGTCATCTCGGGACAGATGATTGAGGTGCCGGATCGGAAGTGACGATTAGAGTTATTTGAAGGGCATTTCAGGTTGGGTATGTGTTCTTTCATCACGATAAATTAGGCTGATTTCAAACGTTCAACTCTCTCATAGACATGCTCAACTGTCTCTACCCCAGCAACGCTCACCTGCCTCGTCGATACCGAAGCCTTTGACCGCATATGTTGCTTCTCAGCCTGACGAAAGGTCACCTCGCCTTTCGGCAGCAAGACGGTGAAGGGCAAACAAAGAGCTTCGTTAGACTAACCACCTTGAAGATTTCGAGGATGCCATGCTCGACCAGCTCTACGAGGTGGATTCGGACATTCGCCTCAGAGGTCGAGGGCGGGACAGTCGAGGTGAACAAGATCGTGGCATGGATGTAGATGTGGATGCGGAGGAACCTGATAGGTTGTAGGCATCCCACTCCCTTCACCAACTGATTCTGAAGTGCACACATTCGCGCTTTTCTCGATATTGGATCGACACAACCAGGAATCATGTATCACCTCGGCCGACGCGCAGGCGGCTTACAAGCCCGACGACAGCTCCAGATTGAGCTGAGGTGCTTCCCGGCGATGGCTGTCCAATATCAGACTAGCGATAGTCCAAGCTCGGGAGACTCAGACGAATTTGACCCCCCTGTTTTAAGAGAAATCGTCCGGCCTCATCCTTCGCCAATCTCTTCAGGCAACGTTGCGACCAAAACAAGTCGATCCCGTCTATCTTACTCCCCCATTCCTCTTCTTATTTTCCGTCGTCCGTTTTGTCGCCAACATAGGTTTCGCAGGTCTGAGGCGAGAAACCACCATAAATCTCGTTGAACTTCCGTTCAGCCGATTTGAAAGCGTCCGACGCGCCTGTCCCAACCACTGTCGGCAGGAAGGGCAAGCGGCAACTGAGTACGATTTTCGACCGTCTCTGTTGAGGAAGAACCAAAACCTGAACAAGCCAACGAAGTCTCGAAGTCTTGGATTTGGGAGTGAGATCCAAATGGTCAGGCGAGGCTTGGACCCCGTCAGATTGGTGTGTTTCCCCACTTTTCGGCGGCATCTATTCCCATTTGCTGATTCGTGAGTCTAGCTACCCGGTCTGCACTACTGCTATTGCACTCACCTTTTCCCAGTCCATCACGATCGTCCCCATCTTCGTTACACTCTTCACTACAATTGCAGTTAGCCTCTCGTGAAACGCCTCTCTCACGTCCGGGAGACGCACCAATCCCTTGCAGTCGATTACTATCATGCTTCCACAACGCACCGCCGCCAACCCCAATGCAGGTACCGCTGCCCATGGCTTCAAGAACGAGTTTGTACTTTGCAGGGGCATTCAATGTTGTCGTCACGACGTTGCTTGAGATTGCGGGCGACGTTCTCAAAGCTCGACGCCTCCATCAATGACAAGATGTCTCAACCCGTTCAATGACATCATCCTCTCGAGCTGAGCCAATCCCTGACAAAGCTCGTGCCCTTCACCTCCGATACCTCTCCGTTTACGGTTGATCTCTTTACTACCAAAATCGACCATATGGTGTTTCTGTAGCGCGTTACGAGGTCATAGGAGAGGTTTCAATCTTTCCGGGCGTAGTATCGAACCAGCGTATGGCACTACCGTCCTCAGGCCTCCTCGTGCTTCCTTTCTTTCGATTCGTTGAATTTGTCGATGGTTGCTTGGTTGGGAGGTGAAGATGACGAGGATCAAGAGGATACCAAGCCTAACGTGCTCTGATTAGGGACTTGTATTCACATTGTATAAGTGGAAGATCTGGTGATTCTATAGCTGCATACCAGTTTAGATCTTGTTGTATTCTGGACCATTCGTAGTACCGTCTATTGATACATATCCGGTGTCGCGACAAATAGCGTGAACAGAGGTTAAAGTCTCAACGCGAAGAACAAAGATCGGTTTGCATACTTAATGCGATCGCGCACCCACAAGGACACGCATCCAACTTCAGGACACTACTTGAGATCATTCAAAAAGTTGATTGTAGTACAGCAGCGCATCCCCCCCAATAAGGAACAACAAAAGTACCGTAGCGAAATGGGTATTGACCGAGAATAAAGACTACAGGTGCAATGGGACGACAAGCGGTGACGGAGGGACTGGGTAAAAAGAAATATGTGCATGATGCGCATGCTACAGATCCGTGATACGAGGACGCAGAGTGAGGGGAAGCCAGTCTGTTACTGATAATGAAAAGAGATTATAAAAATCAATCAAGTAGTGGTAAGGAAAGTCTTTGTCCACCAGACCCTCGTCAGAGATCTCTTGGCCGACTTTTTCGACAACAACGCCTTCGTCCATCCGGGGACCCTCCTTCTCCTGCTTTTCATAACTGCAAATTCCCGAATTGGCCCATCCTCGGCGCATCTAGTATTTACCCACCCTTCCCTCCTGTGACGGTTGATCTCTTGAGATTAAGGGGGGGAACCCATGCTACGCAAGAAGGGAATATATCTTGAACTTGACGTCCGAAATAGTGGTGCAGCGAACGCCAAAAGGTCGGTGGGGCTACGCGTCCAACGGTAGAGGTTGGCAGAGAAACGGGCTGTATGCTCAGCTGTGGATAGGGCGCCGTCTGATTCGTGCAAGGGAGGCCGCAGTTGATGGTCCGAGTTCGTTGCCATTCCAATTGTAACACTCTCTTGCGCCCAGCCTTCAGCTTCATCGACTTCATTCCCAGCGCCCGTATCGTCTAGCATAAGACCGACCACTCCACTCCGATATCGAGGCGTAGGTTGATGGCCGAGAGTTGAGAGCAGGCCACGAAAGCTTGGTACAGTGACGCGATTCGAGTTGTAGTTGTAGTTGGTCTGGATGGGACGACGCTACGACGCAGACGCAGGTCCTCGTTTGGAGTAATTAGGTCAGGGCGACAATCGCATAACCGGAGAGTCGAGAGAAGCCGAGGCGGGAACGACTGGTGCTTTCGAGAGAGGGACCGCGAATGTTTTTGGATGTGAGAAGATGACAACGTTGACCTATAGGGAGAAGGGATGTCAACTAGCGAAAAAAAAGGAAGGGAAGAAAGACAAGCACAACGGACGAACGAGATAGAAAGGTGAGGAGAAGGCGCAGGAGAGACGTACAGTTAGGTCAGCCTAACAGCAACCAAAGTATCAAGGTATCCGCCGTCTGTTCTCTCAGACGAGTGATTGAATGAGTGACAATGATATTTGTGGGATTCAGACACATTGAATCTTCCGTTTGTTGCTCTCTGAGTGTTTCTGGGTGACTAGCCGCTCGTCAGTAGCGTGTTGAATGGGCAAATCGCGGACATACCGTAACCCAGCCCAAAGTCTCTAATTTGCATTTCAGAGCCGTCTCCTCCTGGTCAAATTTCCGAGACATGCACCCATCTGTGATTCTGTACCAGTTTTTCGGTGAGTACACCCAAATAACCTGGTAGCATCTGGAAGTCGCTGCTCTTGAGTGGCGATCTGCTCTGAGTTTCGGAGTCAAAGTGGTTGTCGCGGACAAGGCGCGTGAAGACAATTGGCGCCCGCAACTCCAACCGAAACTACCATCACGACGAGCCGCGAGCTCTGTTCGATCATCCAAGTCGACTTCTTTGCCAAACAAGTCAGTCTATGCAAGATTATTCCCTTCTGCCGCCAGCAGAGGTGGAAACCACCACGGCTTGAATCTCGCTGATAACTCCCTCAGCCAATTTAAGGCGTCCGGCACGCCTGTTCCCAACACTGTTGCCCAGAAAGACAAACGGCGAAAGAGTAACGATGGTTAGAACAACCCAACAAAGTCTCGAAGGAGGATTTGGAAGTTTAAGAGAGGTTGTACGTCTCCTTGAAGTCACTCATCGCGTTCTCCTCCGTACTGACTGGCTGTGTTTTTAGGGCATCCTCCTACCTTTCGACGAAAGGCAGGCCAGATACCTCCCTCGGTCACAGATGAATGGACAGACAAACATATCAGAATCGAAGAACTAGGTGCACACTACCTAGATGCAGCATTCGTCATGGAGGACGATACTTCCTCGTTCCTCGGTCTCCTTCCGAGCGGTCTAAACATCTAGAGTGGGGTGGCCGATACATCCTGGTGGACTCGTCCGGCGAAACTAGCGACTCTGGCGACGTTGCTATCGTTCTTAACAACGACACTTTCTGGTCCAAGTACGCGTAGATTTGGAGATGGGAGGCCAATCACCATCCGGTTGCTGTGGTTAACGGGAGTTGTGGGCTTGGAGCGATGGAAAACCCATTCAACTTGGGGGAGAGTGGTGTTAGAATCCCGGAATCCCGATGGTAATGAGCTCGATTTTGACTGGTTTCATGGCCGGGAGGCATCCATACGGCCGGATGGGAATATCGAGTGTGTGTCGCCGAACTCGATTTTTACTCTAAAGTCGGAAGAGGGGAAGCTGGTTGAGGGTAGACCCAGTGACAACATCGTGAGTGCCTCTCAGAATCTGTCATACCATGTGCTAAACGTCTTTCATTGCTAGACGATGCACGTTAATCTCTCCGCAAACGATGTGTGGCATACGGCCGTATGAGGAAAGTAAAATCAGTGAACGTATACGGCGGGTTTCGCCTATCCGGTGGACGTTGTTTGGGCGAGGGAAAGGCGCGTTCGAGGGTGGTCGTAGGGGTTTTGGGGATGTTTGATGGGGCTTCGGAGATGTTTGATGCGGGTTGGGAGATGTTTGGGCGGACTTGGAGGTGTTATAAGACCATATTCTCAGGCGACTGGTGTCACGAACAACTCGGAGGGTTTCGGGAATATTGGTACGTCGTTTCACGTAGACTACCTTCGCCCGTGTCTGAGCAGTGTCTGAATTGTGTTCAGGTCCAGAAGAAGTATCCTCTTCCCCGTACGGAATACAAAGCCAACTTTCAGGCGATGGTTATCCTGCTAATGCGGGAAGTACAGGGTATGTTTCGATCACTCTTGTGAGCGACGAACTCGTAGTGACGTTTGCCCAGGCTTCGAAATGGATGGCACCAGCAGATGGCCGACTCGGATGAGGTCTTACAATCACAAGGTTTTGACTTGATCTCGTCGCAGTTCCAGCTTCTATCGTAGCTTGTCCTGCTCCAGTCGCTCTTAGGGAAAAAGATGATGTGTTCCCGGACCTCAGGCGGAGTAGTAGTTGGAATTGTCATCAACGCGATCGATTTTCCTCACTACGCCCATATCCGAAAGATTATCACGGCCACCCTTTTTTTCGCTCACTCGACTTGACGTTTAGTGGGGAGCACCTTGGACATTCCTTGACTGGCTGGTACTCCCCTCCCTGCAGCGATTGAAGCCCAAGCTCAACATACCGTTGAGTGAAGATGCTGCGGTGGAGTTTCTTGTGCGGTTCTTGGAGTGGCTGGAATGTCCGGTCGAGGATATCAAGCTCGTTCTCCCATCTACTTTCACGGATACAAATGCAGTTCATTTGGGTGTACCTCCGTTCAGGACGTACACTCATTGTCCCTTCGATGCGTCGGCCGTGAGGGTGGTCACTCAAAGGAGGCTCTTCGTTACCTGATGTACGGGGAAAGGAGGTGCTTACCCGAGCTTCGTTGTTTGGAATTCCGGATTGCAAGGTTCCAAGATATGGCCAGGATCGGTTCTTTTCGACGCCGTCATCTCCCGCAGTACCTTGGCATATGAGCGACGTATCTGTACCGGGCTCGAGCACGTAAAGATGTGCGAGTTGATTGTGCTGCCCAGGTTGTGATCACCGAGCAGCTCAGCGCGCTGTGGGAGGCAGGTAGGCTGGGTTGCCCGATGTTCTTGAGGTGTATGGTGAAATTCATACGAATCCGAGCTTCTTTTTACTGTGAGTAACATAAAACACTTTAGTAACTATGTAACGTTTAGTATCGACTAGATCTCCGATTATTGCCTTACCTCTACCAAGTCATGTATAATCCATCGCGCCGATTTTACCATACTCGCCGCCACCAACGTAGATCTTAGGATGATACCTTCATTCTGCACACTTCCGTTCTGAACCCTACTACTCAATGATACGATGTAGTGATTTTGATTTGTCAATTCTTGTTGCTCGATTTACAACGCCTGACGAAGTTCAAATCTTTTCTGGTTCGATATGGAATCGCCTATAAAAGCCTCCAGTTGAAAATATGAAGTACCAGGAGGATGATACCAAGATGATTCGTGAGCTCTAGTCAGAGAAGCCTGTACTTTAAGAAATTGATCTCGAAGCCGATGTAACCTTGAGCATCATTTCCCACTGTTGGGTCTCTATATCTGCGCAAGAGATCAAATCAATTTGGGTTGAGTATCAAAACCTCTGGAGGGTCCAGTTACAAGGCTAGTAAGCGTACGATAGCTTGTTGTCGCTGGTACCGGTTACCAGGGTCAGAATAGCGCTCATTTTATATGCGACACATTCTTGCCTCTGACCACCACCGTCAACCCACAACCGCAGCCGTTACTCCAGTATCCCTCTCATTCATTCGCAAGATACTGGACATGGGCGATGGTTTCGGTGAAAGGAGCTAATATAACAAAAAGTACGTTTTTGGGATCACGATTTTCATTGAATCCAAATGATCTAACAACTATCTCTATAACAGACGGCGACAATCGATACTCAACGCAGTACTGGAGCTCATTTTTCTTCGTTGATAAGGACTCCGTAGCCCAGCGAATCGGCTGGGCCATTTCTGACCTGCAAGAACAATGTCAGAGGTCTAAACGTATGTGTCCGTGATCACGATGCTGACGACGTGATAGTAAAAACTCACATCTCTCGAATTTCAGGCCATGCGTTCCAGAATGCTTCGACCATCTCACAATGAATGAAAATGGTCCGAAACGGTCTACAGTCGTCCCAAATCAAGTCGTGGGCCCTGAGGACGATGCTACTACGAGCTTGGATCAGCCTGCCATTGCTTCGGGCCTCGGTCAGCTCTACCTGGGAGCCTCTACGGGCGCACATGTTAAAAGCTCATTAATCCTCGTTCGCCCCGGTGACAGCCTCCAGTATGGCAGTCATTCAACATTAGAACCCTCGGCTGGTCGGATGATTGAGGCTTTGAGTCTCATTTGGATACGAACTTGATTTCCGGACGACAATCTTGGCCCGTCACTCCTTCTCTTATTCCCTCGCCCGTTGCGCCTATTCTTTGGCCACCTGTTTTGAACATCCGAATGGTGGAGTGGATGACCCGGTGATGTGCGTCCAAATTGCCTACAAGTATCAGTTCTTCCAAGGCTGATGCTCCCATGATTCTCCCCAGATCTTCCGACCTGCTGTTGCTCGCGAGTGCTCCCCCAAGCGGAATCCTCGCCTTCAAAACTAAATTCGCATTTTCGTTATGACCGACATCTCCATCTCCGGCGGTCCCGACGGCCAGAAGAGTCTCGTTCGTCTCCTCACGCATGCCAACGAACTCGACATCCTCAACATCGCCAGTGTAACTTCGATATGGAAGAACGACACCGTAGGTATTCTCCGTCACCAAGGGTTATGGCCGAGGTCATCGACAACCTCAACGCCAACGTACCAGAAGCAGGTGTATAGATACGAGCGGGTCAGGTCTTGCAGCTCTCAAAGAGCCCGAGCCGAGTAACGCTTCTGCTGCGTTATCTGGGTTCTTGATTGGCGGTATCAATATAGGCGCGTTCGAGGTGGTCGTAGGGGTTTTGAAGGTGTTTGATGGGGCTTCGGAGATGTTTGATGTGGACTTGGGTGTTGAAAGCGCTTAAATTATTTCCCTATATAAACGATCTTCTTAGGCGACTAGTGTTTGAAAGTTGGCTATCAGAGCATGGATTCGAGGTACGAAGGTGAATTGGGATAGGCTCTTCTACCTCTGGTCAAGTTCAAACTCGTCACAAATGTATCGAGCCTTCCTGTAATCGAATGAAGGACGAATCTGGAATGTAATTCAACCCATACGTCACTCTATAAACATTGACCTCCGCCGTGAGAAAGAAGAACTTCCATCTTCGTCACCACCATGACACGGCCTACTCGCATATTGGAACTGACAAGAGTAGGGTGAGCTTCAACTTTTTTGTTCATGTCAGGTCGATGCTCGATGTTCACAGCGTTCACGGTTCATCATCATACAGTCTTCCAGGGACAATGGAAAGCGCGATACGCACTATGGACGGACCAACCAAACTCAAAGACCGTTTATCTCGAACCATGCTCGCAGACACCCCAATCTGGCCTTCGAACGGTGGTTGTGTCGGAACAATCCCACGAGGGTTTAAGGCAACGCGGTGATGGAGGGAGCTGGCGTGCTTTGCTGTAGGCGAGAGCCATACGGAGCCCGAGAAGAAGGTAATACTTTTGCTGTATGCCTCTTTGTCTCAAATCATAACTTTTTATCTTGGAATCAGCAGGAATGAACGCGAAGCCCGAGCAATCAACACCTTTGTCAATTGGTGCTCCCGAGTCCCGCGATACCGCTATCTGGCCACATCATTGTCGATTCCATCGTTCCCGAACCTTCCTCCTTCAACTCCCGCAAACCTACACTCGAACAATCGGAGGGAACGACCAATGCAAAGTGGAGATATGTGAGGTCGTTCGAGAGAGGAGAACTGTGAGTCCTTCGAGATTGATCATGGCCGAAACTGGCTTTCTAACGCAAGACGGTAAAACAGGGCTGGCGACAGCAGATGCCATTATGGCACCTGCGGTTGGATTCGTGGCCATATCCCTATTGGTATCTGCCCTTATATGTGGTCGTCATTCTATGCGGGGTCGTTCTACTAGTTAGGGAGGGATGGCTCCAGCCATGGAATCGTTGGTGGAGACAATGGGGGAGGTGGGAGGTCTGGCTCGGATGATGAGTGCAGTGGAGGTGGATTTGGTGGTGGCGACACTGGTAGCTCCAGTGGGGACGATAGTAGCGGATTCAGCGGGGGCGATAGTGGTGGATCCAGTGGTGGGGATAGTGGGGGCCCGTCAAGTTCTAGCCGAAGATACAAAGGAGTGCTGCTGAGGAACCTGACGTCCTTCGTATTTCGTCGGTGATACAAGTTGATTCTCTTGAAGCGGTGAAGAAGGGGTCAACTGTCAGCACCGCATAGATCTTTGCCCACGCCGTAGCCTTCACCATCCCTCTGTCTTTCTGCCTCTCCCACCCTCATCGACCAACAGCACCGGCGATACAGCTCGACACTGCCTGTGACCTTGCCTAGTCAGCTGAACATCTTTGGCCACGACTCGCCCACTATCTTCGGTGGCAACGCGTGTTTCTCGCCGTGGAAGGAATACAATAGCAATCCCACTGGCTTTGAACCAGCCGTCGTCTCACCAGCACGGTTTACTCCATCCCCATGCATACCATCTACTTTGCTCTCCTCCCTTACTTTCACATCGCACTTGCGAGCCCCGTGGCTCACAAACTCACGATCTTGACTCCTTTCTCCTTGGTTGTTCCAGAAACCGCCGCCGTCGAAAGGTCGTGAGGCATCCCGCCTTACACACTCGTCCTCAATTCATCTGACCCGGAGGGTGATACCATGTCCACAACGCTCACCTTGGACAATCGAACAACACCAGTGGTGTGGACTGTTGACGTCCACCTAGGCCGAACTGTTGTTATCGGATTCTGAGATCATTCTGGTCTCGCCACGAAGACCCACTCGATTCTGGTACAACCGCCGAAGTCCCGTACGCTGCATGTCTCTCGGAAAGAATATGGTGAACTCCAATTTCTTCATTCAATCAAAGTATGTGCTCACGCTCCGTCAAGGACAAGGAAAAACACCATACCGAATGCGGACAGACCGACCAGACTCCAGAGATCTTTCATCTCGAGCCATACCCTCGCAGACACCCTGATTTCGTCCGATTGGAATGGCGACTATTCTGGAACAACTTCACGAGAGTTCAAGGCAATGCGGCGATGGAGGCAGTAGCAGGCGTGCTCGAAGTTGCAGGAGAGAACTGTATGGGGCTTGGAAAAGAAAAATACTTTCATTGTATGTCCCTTCGTCTCCTTCCTGATCCTTCGTCTCAAGTCACAAGTTTTGTATTGAAAACAGCAGGGGAAAAACGCGAAGCCCGAACATCGACACCTTTCTCAATTGGCACTACCGCGATACCGCTATCCGGTGCTCTAGCATCAAACCTTCGTCGATGCTCCTTGTTTCCGACACCACGCCGTATTGGCGACTCTGCTGTGTCTACCGGGATACTACCTACTCAGCTCATGCGACCAACTCGCCTACCGCTGCGGAAGGAATACGATACCAATTCCACTGGTTGTATGCCAGCCGTTGCCTCTCACCGGCGTTTACTCCATCCCCATGCATACTATATGCTCCGTTTCCCTCCCTTGCTTTCATATCGCACTTGCGACTCCCGTGGCTCACCAGCCCACAGTCTTGAGTCCCTTCTCCTTGAATGTCCAAGGAACCGCCATGGTCACGGTCAGGAGCCATACCGCCTTACACACTCGTGCTTGATTCATCTGACCCGGAGGGTGGCGTCATGTCCACAACGCTCACCTCAGACAACCGAACATCACCAGTGGGATGGACTGTCGACGTTCACCCAGGTCGAACTGTTGTTATCGGATTCCGAGATAATTCGGGTCTCGCCACGAAGACCTGAAGAGTTACCCGATTCTAGTACAACCGCTGAAGTCCAACGTTGAGGCTGGTCACGAGAGTACTCTGACGAGAAGCACTCCGACAAGCTTGATCTACGCCCAGGGGCTGGCAAAGCGAGAACTGTGAGCAATTAAACTTCTTTCCCTTCGCAAAATAAAGATTCTGACCGGATTTCTTGTCAACGAACAGTACTGAACCGGATTCCAGTCCAGTGGTTGAAGCTGACCGCGATGGAGCTTTGACAAATGACACTTCTACGAGCTCGATATACGCTCGGGCGTTGGAGTGTGAGCAATCCAATACCTTTTCCTCCGCGTAATATAGATTCTGACTGACCTTCTCATCAACGAACAGTAGTGAGGCACAAAACATCGGCGTTGGAATAGGAGTTGTTGCTGAGACCTTTACCTTGGGCATGATAAAAGAGTGTGTTAAGCACATCGTCTCTCACAGACGCAGTGGCTCCGAATGGATACCATGGTGTTGGTAGCGGCGGATGTGATAACCGCAGTGACGGTGATAGCGGGACCGGCGAGGACGGCAGTGACTGATTTCGTCGAAGATACATTCTACTCTTCAATATAACGAGCTTCCTACACTGCTACTTGAGTGGAAAGCCACAATCGCTTCGATTGTTGGTCCAAGTGGATCCAGCATCGCCGTGTGACAGGCGATCGTGATGCTGAGGTGATCTTTTGTGACGCTGTTAGTCACACAACAGGTTGAACTCCAACCTCGATGATCCTCCCCGCAATACCCTCATTGAAAGCTCACAACAATGAACACTGTGGAAGAAGTCACTCTATTCTACCGCGTCCAACACCTCTCCGTAGGCTTGCGCGAACCTACACGACCCCAGACTGATTCCGGGTGAGTCTTCGGAGGTTTTCCCTTACCACCAAGATACTGATGCTGCGGTTCCGCCACAGACGCCTTTTTCTCGATCCAAAAGACGTTGTTTCTGTGGCACAAGTTGATTCTTCTCGTTACGGCCCTCTGCGAGCGGGGCTCGTTGCCTTAGGAGGATAGTTCGGACATCTGGTGTTTGGAGTGGAGTCAGAGTCAGAGGCTTTACCACCCGTTACCTTTCTACCTCTCTTTTCTTCGACGAGATAAACAAAATGGCTTTCAACTACTCTGACTTTCAAATCTCGCGGGTATTTCTACCGCCGTGAAAGGGATACAATATCAATTCCGTAAGTTCGACCGCTGTGAAGGAATACAAAGGAATACAACAGCCATTCTGCTGGATTGAAACAGCCATTATCTCTCGCCAGTATCTACTCCATTCCCATTCATACCATCTACGTCGCCCTCCTTTCTTGCTTTCACATCGCACGTGTGAGTTTCGCGGCATCTCGAATCATCTGTCCCTGGTCACCCAGGAAACCACCAACGTCTACACTATCACGTTCGATTCGTCTGACCCCAACAGTAGTGCTGGACTGCTAGTGGCGGCATGTCCTGACCACTCACCTTAGACAACGAAACATCACCGGTGACATGGACTGTTGACGTCCATCCAGGCCCCCAGAGCTGTCTGTTGCTGCCGTATTGCCCGATTCTGGCGCAGTCGCAAAAGTCCATGTTGGGCTGATGGAGGAGGAAACGTGATGCATGCTTCTGGGCCCACGGGTTCAGCAGCTAACGGTGAGACGCAAGATTCATTTCATTCGAGTGGGACCGTGCCCAGGGAGGCTCTGTCCGATACTTTTGGGGATATCGGTACGTCGGTTAACCGCGGACTACTTTCTCTTCGTCTCTGAGCCATGATCAGGTCCAGGATGGTTCAACTCGTATGGAAAACAAAGCGAAGCATCGGGCAACGGTCGTTCTGCTAGCGGCCACGGTACAGGGTACATTTCAATCGCTCTCATGGGTGACCAACTCGTGGTTTGCATCACTTCACACCCTGGTAGATCTCGGGGCGAATGGGAATTGTGTATCTAGATGGCTGGCTGGCTGGGATGAGGTCTTGACGCTTTCGCTCGTTCCGATCCATCCCAAATCAAGTTGTGGGGCCCTGGAGCTCTCTGAGGTGTGAGGATCTGGGCCACTCCTCTATGATACTAGCCCCCTATCGGGTAGCTTCCCTTTATGTTCATCTCATACTTGTTCCATCTTGACTGCTATGTGTTTCCGCCTATTTCCATTATTGGTTATGGTTATCCTATTAGTATATATAGTCCCATGTATATATAGTCCCATGTATATATAGTCCCATGTATCTATTTGATCCTTAGTTGGATCAACACAAGTTATATCCCATATTCCGCATTCCTCACTTCCCTCGTCCTCAGTCCATTCTCACGCATTGCGGAAGGCTCAGGTCGGATCGCCGTCCACGGTCCGGCCTGATCCTGACAGTGCAGTGTTGGGAGGTCGCCGTCCCTAAGGTCAGGGACAGGTCACGATTTCCCATCAAAGTCAGCAAAAAGTCGGAGGTCGGGTCGCCGACCTGTCCTGATTGCCCATCAATCCCGGACCGAACCGGTCCACATACGTATTGTGTCATACAGTATGACCGGAATTAATTACTTTTGACGCCCACTTGCGCCCCGCCAACGGTTCCGCCACCTGCTTTCACCACATCGGCACAGACAGAAAAAATCTAGCTAGAGGTGGATGTTGAGGGTATCAGTCGGTCTCGAGACATGGCTGCTGACTCGAATGATGAGCTGACAGAGATGGCACGGAGAACGGTGGAAATGGTCGGGGAAGATGAATATGACCTCCGAATTGTTGAGTGCAAACCCTATTCGAGTCACTATTGCTGACCTATTTGACTTCAGATCATTAACATGGAAGGGAGTGTATGGGCAGAAGAGTTTTGATGAGGACCTTGAGCTCTATGAATCAATCGACCGCGAGTCAGCAGGAAGAGATGGCATAGATATCGGACTTGATGATGGTCAACGCTTTTTTTGAGTAGATTTTTATTGAGGCATCGCGGCTTCATTGTGTAAATACATTACAGGATATATTGTGATTATCGTGGACTTATCCTTCCAATTGCACGCCGCGTTCACTGAGATTCGAATATTGGCTCTCGCTGTTGTCATGTTGGGGCAGGTATACAAAGCCAAATAGTCGGAGGTCGCTGACCTTTTCCCACACATTCCCAAAAGCCGCTGACCGGTCGGCGACCTCGTGACTTTTCAAAAAGTCGCCGACTAGTCACCAACCCTACCAACACTGTGACAGTGAGGGCGATGCTACCACGACTCGCTTACTAATGTTGAGCTTGGATCAGCCTCAGTCTGCTTGACCCGGGAGAGCCTGTAAGGGCGCACATACGAAAATACCATCACCCCTGGTGGCCTCTTCGGCCAGGTCGGATGATTGAGACTCTGAGTCTCATTTGGATACGAACTTGATTTCCAAACAACAATCTTGGCTCGTCACGCCTTCTCTTATTCTTTCACCCGTTGCAACCTATTCTTCCACTACCTCAGACCTGTTTTTGAACATCCGAATGGTGGAGTAGATGACCCCGGTGATGTACGTCCAAACTGTCCACAAGTAAATCGGGTTTTCCAAGGCTGACTCTCCCCAGACTCTCTGTCCTGCGAGTGCTGTTCCCCGTGCAGAAATTAGAATGCTCGCTTTCAAAACAAGGCTCGCATCTTCAGTATGACTGACATCTTCATCTCCAGCGATCAGATGAGTCTCGTTCGTCTCCTCACACATGCCAACAAACTCAACATGGAAGAACAACTCTGTGGGCATTCCCGCCATCAGTGAGAACATCATCAAGGGTTATAACCTCAACGCCAACCTAGTACCAGAAGCACGGTACCGGCGGAAGAGTTGCTTTCCAGCTTCCAAGATATGAGCTGGTCATTCTGTCTATGTCCCGAGCCGAGTAACACTTTTACTGCATTATAACTGCTCTGCGTGCTTGTTGTGGCGGTATCAGCGTCCTTGCTGAAGGTTAAGCAGTCACGAAACGAAGAAGACATGGCTGGTTTTTGTCTGAAAGCTTCGCATCTACTCAATTTCTGACCAGGACAACGCTGGTCCCTGGATTTGATGGAACTTCTCTGCCCTCTTCTATTCACGTGTTCAGCAGATACAGCTTGGCTACTTGGGTCATACGTCGCGTCATCTCCAAGTCAGTTGTCGCGTTCTCCCCCGTACTGACTGGTTGTGGCTTCCAGGGCATCTCTGGGGACTTCCTTCTACCTTTCAACAAAAGGTGAGCCAGATACCTCCCTCCGTCACAGATGAATGGGCAGACAAACATATCAGAATTTGAGAACTAGGTGCACTCTACCTAGATCTAGCATTCGTCATGGAGGGCGATACTTCCTCGTTCCTCGGTCTAAATGCATCCCAAGTGGCGTGGCCGGGGGTGGCAGATACGTTCTGGCAGACCTGTCCGGCGAAGCTTCGGTTTACAGTGACTCTGGCGACATTGCTATTGGTCTTGATAACAACACTTTCTGGTCCAAGTATGCATCAATTTTGGAGATGGAGGCCAGCATCTCCATATGACTCCACCGCGCGGATGCAGTGGATCCGTCAATGCTGACGTCGCCAACGCCGATCACCATCCGGTTGCTGTTGTGGGCTTGGAGCGATGGAAATCCCATTCAAGCACCTATGTGTACCACCCGGAACCACAAAGTAGCTGGAACATCACATCGTGATGTGATGGGTACTTTGCCATGACCTATCGTTGCACGGTAAGCCCCCCAATATCTCCTTAATTCCCCCCTCGATATCTCATTATCTCTCCTCCCTCAAGCTATGGGTCTCTCTCCCAGCACAACTCCCGCCCTCCCGACGATTCTCGCGCCTCCCGTGACCTCTCACCCTCCTTAGTAATCCTTGCAGTGTCTTCTCTTATTTTTTCACCACCGTCGTCTTCCGCAGCTCTTGTCACTGTCGGCCATTCTCTTTGTTTCTCTCTCATGAAAAGAAGGCAAACTGGAGGTTTATCAAGTCATGTCCAATTTCTTGTCACCAAGGAGGATGATGAACCAGTGTCACAGCAAAGGCGAGGGGGCTCTTATGATGACCAGTGGAATGAGGCGAGGGCGCAGTTACGACGGACATTCAACAGTACGTCGTGACCCTACAATCTCGCAATTCACAAGCTAATTTTCTTACAGTGTTATCGAAATTGCACCCGCGTATGTTTGACACCAACCAGAATGGACTATTCTCCGACATCCCGATTTACGACCCCACTGCTCCCGACGACGACGACTGGAATGATGACTTTCAGCCGGCCATAGGGGAAGAAGGCGCCATCAACAGCAATGCAGGCGGGGAATTCAACTTCCACACATTTCTGAGCACACTGATAGCTGAGGCTCCCCGGTATGTTGACAATGATTGCTCTCTTTTTTTTCGGGCCATATCTCATCAATCCTAACGACAGGCAATTTGACATGCGAGACCGTCATTATCGCACGGAACAGCAAACACAATCTTGGGATAGGCAGCTGCCTCGTTTGGTAGACGCTTACCTCAGGTTCCAGGCAACCGGAGTACCCAGAGATGATGAGCTGGAGGACGAGCGCTGGAAGATACTTGTGGCCGATTTCGATGGTGCGTCGTCCTAGTTTATTATTCAGTTTTCTGTTGACTTATGCACGTATAGAATACAGCAGTGATACCGGCATCTACACTGTTCGAGGTGCAGAGACACCCAACGAAACTCTCGCTCAATTTGGGTTGCTAGGAGGAAGTCCTGACCAGCCCACCATCGCCTTCCCCTTTCAATTTCTTGAAATTTTTCGCCAGATCCATCGTGTATGTCCTCAATTCAGCCTCAACAGCCTCGCCCGTTCTGTTACCAATATACATGGGGTAAGATTCGTCTTTTCATTCCGACACAAAATTGTTTACAACAGTATTCAATACAGCAATTTCCTAATCCCTCCCTCGAAGACCAGCTCTGTGTGTCATACGATGCTTACCTTGCCATTCAACAGGTGGTTCAGGAACGTGTTGATGCTGAGCTAGGGCGTGATAGTCACCAGAATTTCATACAAAGCGTCTGCCCCCCCTGTATGTATCGACTTGACAATGAACATCCACTCAAACCAGCAATACTACTCGTGATAGACGGCAACAATTCGCTGAAAATGGTTGATGCCGAGAAGAGATCCGGACGAGCACGCCTCGACACTCGGTGACTCAAGCACCCTCGGTGGTTGGATGCGGCGACAGTGGATGAGTTCAAGGATGAGGTCTTGAATTCACACCAGCGCAATAATGTAAGTACAAGTGGCATTACTTATGCATGAGCTCATCTGAAAATCTGCTGCCCAGGCTACTTCAGATGACGTTTCCCCTTGCGACGGCCCGGAGTTTGGTCATCAAGACGACGTTGCTTGGCTCAACGTCAATGAAATTGAAGATTTGCAAGCTTGTGTCGACACCTGTGTTGATCGCTGGAAGGCAGCAGGGCCCGACGCCAATAAGAAGATGTATTCCTTCTTTGCTATCTCCGGCATCTTCGTTTTGGTTTGTCGTCATGGCCATGTACTTGTCCTCTGTGATATGAGGCGAAGCGGGGAGCTGTAAGTGACCTACAACTTCTCGCCTACGCATTTCTGACTGTTTAATATCATCAGGATGAAATACCCGCTCGCCATTGTAAAAGCACTATTGGACCGTTATGGCGAGGATCTAGGCCTCGGCTATGACATAATGTGTGCTTTCTACAAAACTCTGCTCCGGAGTCCACAGTTGGGGAACAAGGTTGTCGCATGTCGACTCAGGGGGTTGTTCCTGCATTCCATGGTCACGCTCACAACCGGAAATGTCAGGTCAGCTGGCACCCGATGTACATCGAGGGTGTTGGGCTGGAAGACTTCAAAGAATGTGAACGTACCTTCTCCAAATCCAACCATCTCGCGGCCACCACACGATTATCCACCGAGTTCCACCGTCAGCAAGCCATTCTCGAACATTTCCACTTTCATGACATTGATAAACATGTGAGCTCCGGTACGTTTGACCCTGTTTGACCACACTTGTTGCTCGGCCCTCGCTGATATGAATTGGCAGGGAATTTCCTCTATCAGAATTACTGACAGGAGCTCAAGCGGATCAGCACTGATGGTCCGCTGTTCGATGAGCTTTGCGAAGAGTATCACATCTCAGAAACTGACTGTAAACGTTTTCTGGCCGATGAGACTGAACACCTTTCCCAAGAATACGAGGAGTCCCCGGAGGTCGCTGCAAGACTCGACTATGTGGAGCTATTGCAGAAAGTCCATCGTGACAAGTGAGCTCGCTATTGATGGACTTCCCCTTGCTTACCATAACAATTCATCAGGAACACTTCTGATGAGGCCCAGGCCAAATACCGCGAGGCCACACGCACCCAGAAACTCACTCATAAGCAGCTCACTGCTTTACAGACCAGGTCAAGGACTGCTCTCGAACGATACCAGATGACCCTTGAAGGCCTTTTGGACTTTGAGAATGAACACAGTCACTACCGTCGTTGGGAGCCAGGTGATACAGAATATCAGGAGACCCTGAAGGCCATGCATGGTCAAAACTATCGACAAGCGTTGCACAAGTTGGAGTGTCTGGTTGTCCAACGGTTGTTGGAGCTGACCAAACTGAATTTGAGCGGCGTCAGTGAGTGATAAGACCTTTACCCTGTTTCCCGGTGCTCAGATCCGCATAAGGATATAAGCAACGTGAGAAGATCTCACAGGCCCTCTGTGCACGCGCAAAGGCCATTCAAAGGGCACTGGATACCTATAACAAAGCCGCCCTCGCTATGGTTCCTCCACGACCGACACTCGAATGGAACGATATCCTTGACATGGCGACATTGGCCGACTTCAATCTTCTCAAGGACACTGACCTGGACCTAACACATGTTCCCTGGGCTCAGCCCGGTCATCGGGAGTGTGTGCGGTTATACTTCGGTCTCAGGCGTGCACGCAAGGAGATTGTTCGGCTTAATGTTGAGATCTCTCGTTTGTTGACTTTCATGATTGACAAACATGCCGACTATTACCACGCAATGGTTCGTGCACGCAACAAGAATACGCTTGACCTTGCATCGGAATTGGAGGATCGATTGAATGTCAGCACGGAGATAAACGGTCACATTGCTATTCGGTTGGTGCAGGCGAGCGAGTTGGCAGGATTTTCTGGTGCGTACCTCTCATATTCGTGACTCGTCTATGAACATAGCGCTGATCGCATATGAATGTCAAAGGCACTCTGGTTCCGGGTGAACGGATTGGTCACGACCCGTCCATCACTGACTCAGCCCCGTTACCAGCTTGGGCATCTGTTGTACTTGGTTTGACCAGGAACAATGATTCCTATGACACCCATGGTCCCAGTACAGACTTATCACAACTATTACCAGAGCCCGAGGCTGAAGACCAAACTGGTGTGGTAGACCCACATGGACTACTCTACGATACGTACCTGCAGTCCCTTTTCCTTTCTATTCCGTTTATTTCTGATAATTTCGACTTAATTCCGCTTACGTCCGGTTTCTGACATTCTTATGTTTTCTCTTTTAGTCATATCGTCAAATTACCAACATAGTTTCCCCTTTCGTACCTACGACAACACCTACGCCACACTTCCTTCCTCTCGTACCTCCCGTTCACGTCGCCGAGCGCCGCTTGCGGGGACTCGTCCAACCCGTCTGCGAAAGAGAATTGCTCCTCTTCTCAAAATAGCTGCCGCGCGTGTTCCCGAGTACTTGATGATGAGAGTGGGTCCTGGTTGCGTCCAAACTTTGTTCTAACACAGACTCTTTCTTGTTCTCGTATTCCTTCTTCGCCGCCCACTCCTCATTTCTTGTTGATATTGTACTTACCGGCAGTTCCCTGGTCAGTGGGAACTTTTTACATAAACTGTACAGCTGTCAGTCCTGTGTACGAGGCTTTGTATTGCTGTCAATCCAGCGGACCCTTTTGCTCATCCCACCACGTTCCTCGCCCTCGGGCTTCTCTAAGGTTCTCAGATTCAAGTATTCAACTCAAGCTACTTCAAGTTATACTCAAGTACTCTAAGACAAACCGAACGCGTCGCATCGCGTCTCCAGGTACGTATTCTATTATTTTACGTATCCATCACTTGCCTCGAGGCGCATCTCCACGCGTCTCGGTACCTTTCTCTTTACTCCAGGTTTCGTTCGCCGACTCCGAGTCTCGTAGTCCTTGTGTGGACTAGTCAGTACTTCGTCACCGGGGCTTTACTAGATTCCTTCGAACACTTCTCCCTATCTAGTGGCCCAAATGTAGACGATTAGGACCACATTGTTGTACAGTAGATGTAACCCCTTGTAATCGTATCATTTTCATTTGAAATTTTCTGTCGCCATACTTATATTCGGGGTCATCAATCGATTCGTAACCACCCATAACGAACTTCCCCCCATTCTGATTTGACTTGCATGGCACCTGCTCCAGACGAGGAAGAATACCTCTGCTTGCGACTCCAGGGTGCGGCAGAGAAGAAATGGTTGTGCCTGAGAGGTATCAAAGGTGCCCACAGACAGGCATTGATTGCCAGACGTAAAGCCACACGCGCCGAGACGCTTGCGAGTTATGATTGGATGTGAGTACAGCGATTCCCTCAGATAATGTACTCACTCTAACTTTCCATCGGGTACAGGCGGCGCAATGTCACCAGCGAGATCGAGAAACTCCGGTATGCTTCACGGTCTCTCAATCTGATCTCAGCTTACTCTCTGTTGATATAGGATGCGAGTTCGCCAGTATGAGAATCACTTTTCTTGACCTGAAAACATGCCTGGTAATCCTCAATACCGATTGTCCCAAGTCAAGGCATTCGACAGGCTGAAGAAACAATCAGAGGAACAGCTGGCGGCAGCTGAGAAGGATTCCGAATGGGTGGAGGAGGTAGTCAGTTCTTTGGGTACGCAGATGGGACCTGAGACCAACACCAGGCCCAGGCGTCTGCCACGGCCATCCCCGGAGCTACTTGCAGTCATTCAGCGCAAAGTCGAGATCGTATATCCCAATCAGTAGTTGTCGGTCCAACAGGAATTTTCACTGTCATGATTGTGCATGAAATATAAGATAGATTTAGTCTGTCTACTAGTAAAGACGTAGCCTAGAGCCCGGCTTCCTCGTATGACCGTAATAGTGCTGGCCCAAAGAACCTGAGAGAACACTTTTTGTACTGTGTCTTGAGTGACTGCAGGTCTGAGTTCCAAAAGGTATCTTTGTTGATGCCGTCCTCCTGTTTGAGTGCCTGATCCAGAGAAGCAACGCAGGAGCAAAGCTCCTTTGTAAGTGAGGTGAATGACGAGTATTTATCCATGAGGTGAGTATAGCCGACTGTGTTGATTATTTTGAATAAGATCGTCTCGGCAATGGTGGCCAGTGAGTGGAATATAGTGTGTGGGTGCGAAAGCGGTGAGGCTGAGGGACGGTTTGCGAGGTTCCACTGAACAAGATCACGGTATAACTTTTCGAAATATTGTTTGGCATCGTTTCCAAGCTCACGCTGGAGAGTTGTCTTGAGAGAGGCGTGGTATGTGGCATACCATCTAGGTGAGATGAGTGACTTGCCAGAGTTCAAAAGTAGTTTGGGTACACACTTGCAGTCGTCGGCCCACTCAGCATCTTGTTCAGCTATATCATCTTCCCTGTACGAAAGCTCGACTTCAAGCTCTTTCTGTCTCTTGATCTGACAGTCTCTGGAGCAAAGGTGAGCAAGTAAGAGTTGGAAGGCAGTTGAACTCACGCACTCCGCAGCTTTCAGCTCAAGTTTACGTTTTTTTCCATAGTGGATTTCTCGCTGAACTTCAGACTCAGTTCGTCTAGCGTTATCATTGAGTTTCCAGAGTGTTTAGAGTGTTTTCTCCCGCTCACCTGCGTCTTCCAGAGCTTGAAGCTGAGGATGGATCTGGTTCAGTCATGAACACTCGTAGGTAACAATGGAGGTAGAGTATCAACTTCAATTATGGGTGAGTGTGGGTACTGGGTGCTTGTGAGCGCTAATACTTGTACTGGTGTAGGTATAGGTCTTCGAAATCATTTAAAGAGGGATTATAGCCAGCCAGACTCAGAAGCTCACTCATATTGTTGAGTACAGTGAGCAGCTTTCTGACTACGTCCTCAAATGCCCAAAAAACATCCCGCTTTTCTTCCCAAACCTGACCTTTTCGATTGTGAAGGCACCAGAAGTAGTAATCTTCCAGGTTGTGGTATTCATCCAGCATCACATCAATGGCCCTTTTGGCAGCAATTACGGGAGATGGCGATAGTGCTCGGGTCATCGTCAGTCCACGTTGTGAGTGTTTCCATTGGAGAGCTTGTACAGAGAGATTGTGCAAGAATTGTTGATGTCTGCATGCGATGTGCATCTGGTATTGCCTTTTCAAGTCTTCCAATCGGTCCTCCAGCTCTCTGTATACATAGATGAGAGCCTAGCGGTTGAATAATCAGAGTTGCCGCGCACCTTTCGATGTTGATAGGAGGGGGACTGATCGCTTCCTCTGAAAGTTCAATACCGGCATTCAAGTTCACCGTTGTCTCTTGCTTGCTTCTCTCGCGTCGTTTCTTGCACTCCCGTATCCTATTCAGTGTATTAGATAGAGCGTGAAGATAGATTCTAAGGTTGTAAACTTACTCGCGTGTTTCCTGGGCTCGCCTCTCTTGTAGTCTCTTGTCCTTCTTGGAATCCAGGATCTCGAGGCAATTCCTGAAGAAACAGTCGGTAAATAAGGTTGAATCAATAGTAGAATGTACGCACTTATCATAGAAGCGTTTGTTTTTGCTTCGGTTTGCTTCCTGTTGTTGAGCTTTGGTGGTGTAGAGTTTGAGACAAGGCATCCGAGTGGAAGCAGGTGTGAAGCATGATAAGAATATGGAATCACCGTCAACCAAAGGTCAGTTTCCTGACTTTTTCATTTGGGCTTGTTCCTCCACAAAATTTGAGAATCACCTAGACTACCATTATAGCACCTTGTATATGCAATAGCTAAGTATTCGAGAAGGGTATGGGCTTGCAGTGTTAGAATCGAGTTCAGATCAAGTCGGACTGAGCATCACATAAACCCAAACCTGTAAGCAGAACTTAGGGATCATGGGTCGAGCGTATTCCAACTCTATGGTGGTTCTTTGACAGATTCTGTCCAGATCTTTCAATAGTCCCCACGTCATTCATTCTATTCATGGTTTCAGTCATATATATGGAAAACGGAATTCAAGAATCATTATTATAGTGCAACGAAAGATACAATCAAGTACTATAACTTCAGGCTACGACGGGAGGAGAGACATCACTCAGAGTAGGTGAGAGCAACAGACTCCAAGTCCTTCAGGTCCCTCTCGACCTCCGCAAGCCGCTTGACCACCATATCCACCTCAGTGGACTTGCTCTGGATGGCAAAGACCCTGTTGTTCAGCTTGCGAAGCTCCTCGTTGGGCTTATCCTCCAGCTTCCGAATGTCGGCAATCTCATTGTCGTAATGAGAGCTGCACGAGAGCAACGCAGACAGGTTGACTTGAACTTCACGAAGACGATGTGCCACTTGTGAATAGCTGAAAGTAGGCCCAGGGATGTGATTTTGCTGAGCTTCACGAAGGCTCTTGATGACTGAAAAGAGTGAGCAAATTTAAATTGTAGTCAATAGATTCAAAATGACTTACGTTGGACTTGAGCCCACTTGGCACTCGGGACATCATCGAGAGGAGTCGGCTTCACAGGACCAGTTGGGGAGACCCCCTCACTAAGTGCAGCTGAAAAGCACATCTGAGCGAATCAAGTGGACAAATAGAATTCAAGTCCAAGGTGATCTCTGAACCGTAAGAACTTCTCATGACCGAGATTCTTAGTGAACATGTCTGCGGGATTATAGACCCCTTCGATGAAGAACAGCTCGACTTTGCCATCTTCAACACACGATTGAATATAATGATATCGTATCGATGTGCTTGGTTCGGCGTTCTTGAACCGGATTAGATGCAATGAAGATAGAGCCTTGATTGTCTCCGCAGATTGGAATAGGACCCAAGTCAATTCCAAGTTCAGAGAGTAACGATCTTATCCAGGAAGCTTGACGACTGCAATCCGACAGTGCCATATACTCAGCCTCAGTGGAAGAAAGAGCTACAGTCTTCTGGGCGTGTGATTGCCACGAGAAGATGCCGCCTGCTAACTTGAAGAAGTAGCCAGTGATCGAATGGTGTTTGATAAAATCAGCAGCCCAATCCGAGTCTGTGAACGCAAGAAGACCTCCATCAGAGTCACGATCATAGACGAGTGAATAATCTGATGTGCCAGCGAGATAGCGGCAGATGTAAAGAGCTTTATCGAGGTGTTCCTTCGTTGGATTAGAAGAGAACTGGGAAAGCTTCGTAACTGCATAGGCAATATCAGGATGTGTGCCCAGCATAATGTACAGAAGCGACCCAATCACAGACTGGAATCTGGAGCGAATGGCAGGATTGACTGGACCATCGTTGGGAGTTGGCACATAGCCAGCAGGTAAGGGCGTAGGAGCACCTTTCGCATTCTGCATCCCGAAACGTTCAAGGACTTTCTTCAGATAATCCTTTTGGTCAATCATGATCTTATTGCCTTTGCGACGAATGCTCATGCGGAGAAACTCGCTAGCATCACCCATATCACGGCATTCCCATCGAGCCATGAACTCAGCTTTCTTCTTGTGAACAAAAGCTTTGTTAGGACCCATGAAGAATGCATTGTCAACGTATATGAGCATACACAACTTCACCGCTCTTCGGATCTTTGCAGATGAAGAGTCCAGCATCAGAAGTTAGGCGTTTGAAGCCCAATACTTCCATGGACAAGCTGAGGGTTCGCCACCACTCAAGGGCAGCTTGCTTCAGTCCATATAATGCATGACGCAGGCGTAGTACCTTACGTTCTTGGCCCTTGACTTTGAAGCCTTCAGGTTGTTCCATGTATATCTCCTCAACAAGATCACCGTAAAGGAAGGCGTTCTTGACATCAACAGAAGTGATGTACCAGTTCTTGAGAGCTGCAAGAGCAAGCATTATTCGAACAGTCTCATAACAAACAACTGGTGAGAAGATTTCATCAAAATCGGCACCTTCAACCTGAGAGAAACCTTTGGCAACAAGTCTAGCTTTCTTGCGACCATTCGACTTTACATCGAAGACCCATCTATTTCTGATGGCTTTGCGACCTTTAGGCAGGCCACAGAGTTCCAAGACCTTGCGCTTACGAAGTGCCTCAAGTTCTTCGTGGCAAGCATTCTTCCATCCCTTCTGTTGCTCAACAGGCAACTTTAGAATATCGCGGAGTGTCCACTCTCTGATGTTAGAGAAATCAGGAGTATCGGACGTTGGAAGCAAATCGTGAACTGGAACAGCATTGTTCAACAGGTAAATCACGAATCCTACTCCCCCTTCTTGGGTCAGTTTTTCGACTACGCTTTCTTCCTCATGCGACTCAGTGCTTCCACTGGGTTCTGGAGCAGGCGGAGGCGGAAGTGGACCAGGAATCCCCCTTTTACCACCTTTGCCTTTCCTAAATCGGGAAGAGCTAGGACGATCAACTGGATGTGAAGGTTCTTTGTCTCCGGTAACATTTCTCCAAGTATTCTTATTCTCTAAGTCGCGAATAATGTCTGAGGGTCTATTTGGGTTCCGCTGTTCACCAAATATATTACCAGGTTGCGTAACACCCTTCCGCTGCCTCGAAGACCGGCGTGGACCATCCGCTGCTGGTGCAGGCAGAGGAACGGCGGGTTCGCCTGGAGGCGTTGGAGGACCAGATTGAGGGAGTGGCACATCCCCTGGCACAGGGCCACCTGCAGGTTCGTCAACCTGAGGTTCTGATCTCTTAGAAGGTTCGGAGCAACGTCTGAGATCTGGCAATGGAGTATCGTCCCAATCATCATCAGAGTCTTCATCTTCCGAAGGAATGTTGGGATTTTCACTCAAAGTAAATGGTTCACTACCAACAGGTGTAAAGCCACGAGTTTTGGCATCAGGACACTTATTGTACAGCGTCTCATCGAACAGTGCAGTGCTACCTTTGAATACAGAATTATTGCTTTGCATGAACAGGAAGCCTTTCATTCCGTCTTGGTAGCCGATGAAAGTCATTAACTCACTGCGAGGAGCGAGCTTATTCTTCCTATGATCTTCAGTATGAAGACGTAGGCTGCACAACCCATAACTCAGAGATGTGAAACATTGGGTGCTTCGCCGTAAAGCATTCCGAACGGAGTTCGCCAGCTCAATTGTTGCATGGGAGTGCGATTGTAGAGGTGGACGGCGTGCACATGGCAGAATTCCCACCAGGACTGAGGCATACAAGCTTCAAAGCGAAGAGCTTCAGCCTTTTCATGAATAGTCCTGTTGAATCGTTCAGCACAACTGTTTTGTTGTGGTGTATATGGTATGCTTTGATCTCTTTGGATTCCATACTCTTTCAGTACTGCATCGAACTTATCTCCTTTGTACTCTCCCCCTTCATTGGACATCCAGGTCTTGACAACAGCATTGAATTGCGTTTTGACCATAGTAAGGAAGTCCCTCAAAGCGGGTACTGCCTCGTCTTTCGTCTTGAGCTTGGAGGTCCAAACATAGGACGTGCAGTCATCGAGAAAAGAGATGTAGTACCTGTACCGGTGATACAATTCAACCGGGTACGACTTCAAATCCGAATGTATGCGTTCAAACGGTTTAGAAGCTCTAGTAGTAGAGTTGGGGAACGATTTCTCATGCATCTTGCCTTCAGCACAACCACGACACAGAGGTGTCTTCTTAGTAGGCATTTTAAGGTCAAGTGGGAAACCTTGTGTATGTTTCCGAGCTTTGTTCAGGGCTTTATCCGATGGATGCCCAAAGCGTCTGTGCTCAATATTGTAATCGACATTGTAAACGACCGACTTGGCCATTAAATCTCAGCAGATGCTTTCCACGAGTGTACCCAATAAATGGTTTGACCAGGCATATGAGGGTAGGAAACAAGCGACTGTCGTCGCTGTGAGGAGTAGAAGGCCAACTTCTTCACGTTTCCACGAATTGATAGGCCATCCTGAAGGAACTCTCCCATGGATAGTAAGCGTATATCCAATTGCGGTATGTAATAGACAGGATAGAAACGCAAAACGCGCTCAGTAAGTTTTCTGTCATGTCCTTCAACATCATGCTCAATGAAGACAGTGCCTTTACCCTTGATCTGTATAGGGTTGCCCTTATTCGCAGTATTTACAATAGGACCATCAAGCGATTCATATTCAGCGAAATCATTCAAATCATTCGTGAAATGAGAGGAGGCACCAGAATCAAGGAGCCAACCCTGTGCATTGTTCACACTTTTCTTTCCCTTACATTGAGTATTATAATATAAAAAAATAATAAAAAATTATAATATAACTCAATGTAAGGGAAAGAAAAGTGTGAACAATGCACAGGGTTGGCTCCTTGATTCTGGTGCCTCCTCTCATTTCACGAATGATTTGAATGATTTCGCTGAATATGAATCGCTTGATGGTCCTATTGTAAATACTGTGAATAAGGGCAACCCTATACAGATCAAGGGTAAAGGCACTGTCTTCATTAAGCATGATGTTGAAGGACATGACAGAAAACTTACTGAGCGCGTTTCGCATCTCTATCCTGTCTATTACATATCGCAATTGGATATACGCTTACTATCCATGGGAGAGTTCCTTCAAGATGGTCTATCAATTCGTGGAAACACGAAGAAGTTAGCCTTCTACTCATCACAGCAACGACAGTCACTTGTTTCCTACCCTCATATGCCTGGTCAAACCATTTATTGGGTACACTCGTAGAAAGCATCTGCTGAGGTTTTAATGGCCGAGTCGGTCGTTTACAATGTCGACTACAATATTGAGCACAGACGCTTTGGGTATCCATCAGATAAAGCCCTGAATAAAGCTTGGAAACATACACAAGGTTTCCCACTTGACCTTAAGATGCCTACTAAGAAGACACCTTTGTGTCATGGTTGTGTTGAAGGCAAGATGCTTGAGAAATTGTTCTCCAACTCTACTACTAGAGCTTCTAAACTGTTTGAACACATATATTTGGGTTTGAAGTTGTACCCAGTTGAATCGTATCACTGGTACAAGTACTACATCTCTTTTCTTGATGACTGCACGTCCTACGTTTGGACCTCCAAGCTCAAAACAAAAGACAAGGCAGTACCCACTTTGAGGGACTTCCTTACTATGGTCAAGAATTCAATGCTGTTGTCAAGGCCTGGATGTCCAATGAAGGGGAGAATACAAAGGAGATAAATTTGATGCAGTACTGAAAGAGCATGGAATCCAAAGGGATCAAAGCATACCATATACACCACAACAAAACAGTCGTGCTGAATGATCCAACAGGACTATTCATGAAAAGGCTGAAGCTCTTTGCTTTGAAGCTTGTATGCCTCAGTCCTGATGGGAATTCTGCCATGTGCATGCTGTCCACCTTTACAACTGCACTCCCATGCAACAATTGAGCTGGCGAACTCCGTTCGGAATGCTTTACGGCGAAGCACCCAATGTTTCACATCTCTGAGTTATGGGTTGTGCAGCCTACGTCTTCATACCTGAAGATCATAGGAAGAATAAGCTCGCTCCTCGCAGTGAGTTAATGACTTTCATCGGCTACCAAGACGGAATGAAAGGCTTCCTGTTCATGCAAAGCAATAATTCTGTATTCAAAGGTAGCACTGCACTGTTCGATGAGACGCTGTACAATAAGTGTCCTGATGCCAAAACTCGTGGCTTTACACCTGTTGGTAGTGAACCATTTACTTTGAGTGAAAATCCCAACATTCCTTCGGAAGATGAAGACTCTGATGATGATTGGGACGATACTCCATTGCCAGATCTCAGACGTTGCTCCGAACCTTCTAAGAGATCAGAACCTCAGGTTGACGAACCTGCAGGTGGCCCTGTGCCAGGGGATGTGCCACTCCCTCAATCTGGTCCTCCAACGCCTCCAGGCGAACCCGCCGTTCCTCTGCCTGCACCAGCAGCGGATGGTCCACGCCGGTCTTCGAGGCAGCGGAAGGGTGTTACGCAACCTGGTAATATATTTGGTGAACAGCGGAACCCAAATAGACCCTCAGACATTATTCGCGACTTAGAGAATAAGAATACTTGGAGAAATGTTACCGGAGACAAAGAACCTTCACATCCAGTTGATCGTCCTAGCTCTTCCCGATTTAGGAAAGGCAAAGGTGGTAAAAGGGGGATTCCTGGTCCACTTCCGCCTCCGCCTGCTCCAGAACCCAGTGGAAGCACTGAGTCGCATGAGGAAGAAAGCGTAGTCGAAAAACTGACCCAAGAAGGGGGAGTAGGATTCGTGATTTACCTGTTGAACAATGCTGTTCCAGTTCACGATTTGCTTCCAACGTCCGATACTCCTGATTTCTCTAACATCAGAGAGTGGACACTCCGCGATATTCTAAAGTTGCCTGTTGAGCAACAGAAGGGATGGAAGAATGCTTGCCACGAAGAACTTGAGGCACTTCGTAAGCGCAAGGTCTTGGAACTCTGTGGCCTGCCTAAAGGTCGCAAAGCCATCAGAAATAGATGGGTCTTCGATGTAAAGTCGAATGGTCGCAAGAAAGCTAGACTTGTTGCCAAAGGTTTTCTCTCAGGTTGAAGGTGCCGATTTTGATGAAATCTTCTCACCAGTTGTTTGTTATGAGACTGTTCGAATAATGCTTGCTCTTGCAGCTCTCAAGAACTGGTACATCACTTCTGTTGATGTCAAGAACGCCTTCCTTTACGGTGATCTTGTTGAGGAGATATACATGGAACAACCTGAAGGCTTCAAAGTCAAGGGCCAAGAACGTAAGGTACTATGCCTGCGTCATGCATTATATGGACTGAAGCAAGCTGCCCTTGAGTGGTGGCGAACCCTCAGCTCGTCCATGGAAGTATTGGGCTTCAAATGCCTAACTTCTGATGCTGGACTCTTCATCTGCAAAGATCCGAAGAGCGGTGAAGTTGTGTATGCTCATATACGTTGACAATGCATTCTTCATGGGTCCTAACAAAGCTTTTGTTCACAAGAAGAAAGCTGAGTTCATGGCTCGATGGGAATGCCGTGATATGGGTGATGCTAGCAAGTTTCTCCGCATGAGCATTCGTCGCAAAGGCAATAAGATCATGATTGACCAAAAGGATTATCTGAAGAAAGTCCTTGAACGTTTCGGGATGCAGAATGCAAAAGGTGCTCCTACGCCCTTACCTGCTGGCTATGTGCCAACTCCCAACAATGGACCAGTCAATCCTGCCATTCGCTCCAGATTCCAGTCTGTGATTGGGTCGCTTCTGTACATTATGCTGGGCACACATCCTGATATTGCCTATGCAGTTACGAAGCTTTCCCAGTTCTCTTCTAATCCAATGAAGGAACACCTCGATAAAGCTCTTTACATCTGCCGCTATCTCGCTGGCACATCAGATTATTCACTCGTCTATGATCGTGACTCTGATGGAGGTCTTCTTGCGTTCACAGACTCGGATTGGGCTGCTGATTTTATCAAACGCCATTCGATCACTGGCTACTTCTTCAAGTTAGCAGGCGGCATCTTCTCGTGGCAATCACACGCCCAGAAGACTGTAGCTCTTTCTTCCACTGAGGCTGAGTATATGGCACTGTCGGATTGCAGTCGTCAAGCTTCCTGGATAAGATCGCTACTCTCTGAACTTGGAATCGACTTAAGTCCTATTCCAATCTGTGGAGACAATCAAGGCTCTATCTTCATTGCATCTAATCCGGTTCAAGAACGCCGAACCAAGCACATCGATACGATATCATTATATTCAATTGTGTGTTGAAGATGGCAAAGTCGAGCTGTTCTTCATCGAAGGGGTCTATAATCCCGCAGACATGTTCACTAAGAATCTCGGTCATGAGAAGTTCTTACGGTTCAGAGATCACCTTGGACTTGAATTCTATTTGTCCACTTGATTCGCTCAGATGTGCTTTTCAGCTGCACTTAGTGAGGGGGTCTCCCCAACTGGTCCTGTGAAGCCGACTCCTCTCGATGATGTCCCGAGTGCCAAGTGGGCTCGAGTCCAACGTAAGTCATTTTGAATCTATTGACTACAATTTAAATTTGCTCACTCTTTTCAGTCATCAAGAGCCTTCGTGAAGCTCAGCAAAATCACATCCCTGGGCCTACTTTCAGCTATTCACAAGTGGCACATCGTCTTCGTGAAGTTCAAGTCAACCTGTCTGCGTTGCTCTCGTGCAGCTCTCATTACGACAATGAGATTGCCGACATTCGGAAGCTGGAGGATAAGCTCAACGAGGAGCTTCGCAAGCTGAACGACAGGGTCTTTGCCATCCAGAGCAAGTCCACTGAGGTGGATATGGTGGTCAAGCGGCTTGCGGAGGTCGAGAGGGACCTGAAGGACTTGGAGTCTATTGCTCTCACCTACTCCGAGTGATGTCTCTCCTCCCGTCGTAGCCTGAAGTTATAGTACTTGATTGTATCTTTCGTTGCACTATAATAATGATTCTTGAATTCCGTTTTCCATATATATGACTGAAACCATGAATAGAATGAATGACGTGGGGACTATTGAAAGATCTGGACAGAATCTGTCAAAGAACCACCATAGAGTTGGAATGCGCTCGACCCATGATCCCTAAGTTCTGCTTACAGGTTTGGGTTTACGTGATGCTCAGTCTGACTTGATCTGAACTCGATTCTAACACTGCAAGCCCATACCCTTCTCGAATACTTAGCTATTGCATATACAAGGTGCTATAATGGTAGTCTAGGTGATTCTCAAATTTTGTGGAGGAACAAGCCCAAATGAAAAAGTCAGGAAACTGACCTTTGGTTGACGGTGATTCCATATTCTTATCATGCTTCACACCTGCTTCCACTCGGATGCCTTGTCTCAAACTCTACACCACCAAAGCTCAACGACAGGAAGCAAACCGAAGCAAAAACAAACACTTCTATGATAAGTGCGTACATTCTACTATTGATTCAACCTTATTTACCGACTGTTTCTTCAGGAATTGCCTCGAGATCCTGGATTCCAAGAAGGACAAGAGACTACAAGAGAGGCGAGCCCAGGAAACACGCGAGTAAGTTTACAACCTTAGAATCTATCTTCACGCTCTATCTAATACACTGAATAGGATACAGGAGTGCAAGAAACGACGCGAGAGAAGCAAGCAAGAGACAACGGTGAACTTGAATGCCGGTATTGAACTTTCAGAGGAAGCGATCAGTCCCCCTCCTATCAACGTCGAAAGGTGCGCAGCAACTCTGATTATTCAACCGCTAGGCTCTCATCTATGTATACAGAGAGCTGGAGGACCGATTGGAAGACTTGAAAAGGCAATACCAGATGCACATCGCATGCAGACATCAACAATTCTTGCACAATCTCTCTGTACAAGCTCTCCAATGGAAACACTCACAACGTGGACTGACGATGACCCGAGCACTATCGCCATCTCCCGTAATTGCTGCCAAAAGGGCCATTGATGTGATGCTGGATGAATACCACAACCTGGAAGATTACTACTTCTGGTGCCTTCACAATCGAAAAGGTCAGATTTGGGAAGAAAAGCGGGATGTTTTTTGGGCATTTGAGGACGTAGTCAGAAAGCTGCTCACTGTACTCGACAATATGAGTGAGCTTCTGAGTCTGGCTGGCTATAATCCCTCTTTAAATGATTTCGAAGACCTATACCTACACCAGTACGAGTATTAGCGCTCACAAGCGCCCAGTACCCACACTCACCCATAATTGAAGTTGATACTCTACCTCCATTGTTACCTACGAGTGTTCATGACTGAACCAGATCCATCCTCAGCTTCAAGCTCTGGAAGACGCAGGTGAGCGGGAGAAAACACTCTAAACACTCTGGAAACTCAATGATAACGCTAGACGAACTGAGTCTGAAGTTCAGCGAGAAATCCACTATGGAAAAAAACGTAAACTTGAGCTGAAAGCTGCGGAGTGCGTGAGTTCAACTGCCTTCCAACTCTTACTTGCTCACCTTTGCTCCAGAGACTGTCGGATCAAGAGACAGAAAGAGCTTGAAGTCGAGCTTTCGTACAGGGAAGATGATATAGCTGAACAAGATGCTGAGTGGGCCGACGACTGCAAGTGTGTACCCAAACTACTTTTGAACTCTGGCAAGTCACTCATCTCACCTAGATGGTATGCCACATACCACGCCTCTCTCAAGACAACTCTCCAGCGTGAGCTTGGAAACGATGCCAAACAATATTTCGAAAAGTTATACCGTGATCTTGTTCAGCGGAACCTCGCAAACCGTCCCTCAGCCTCACCGCTTTCGCACCCACGCACTATATTCCACTCACTGGCCACCATTGCCGAGACGATCTTATTCAAAATAATCAACACAGTCGGCTATACTCACCTCATGGATAAATACTCGTCATTCACCTCACTTACAAAGGAGCTTTGCTCCTGCGTTGCTTCTCTGGATCAGGCACTCAAACAGGAGGACGGCATCAACAAAGATACCTTTTGGAACTCAGACCTGCAGTCACTCGAGACACAGTACAAAAAGTGTTCTCTCAGGTTCTTCGGGCCAGCACTATTACGGTCATACGAGGAAGCCGGGCTCTAGGCTACGTCTTTACTAGTAGACAGACTAAATCTATCTTATATTTCATGCACAATCATGACAGTGAAAATTCCTGTTGGACCGACAACTACTGATTGGGATATACGATCTCGACTTTGCACTGAATGACTGCAAGTAGCTCCGGGGATGGCCGTGGCAGACGCCTGGGCCTGGTGTTGGTCTCAGGTCCCGTCTGCATACCCAAAGAACTGACTACCTCCTCCACCCATTCGGAATCCTTCTCAGCTGCCGCCAGCTGTTCCTCTGATTGTTTCTTCAGCCTGTCGAATGCCTTGACTCGGGACAATCAGTATTGAGGATTACCAGGCGTGTTTTCAGGTCGAGAAAAGTGATTCTCATACTGGCGAACTCGCATCCTATATCAACAGAGAGTAAGCTGAGATCAGATTGAGAGACCGTGAAGCATACCGGAGTTTCTCGATCTCGCTGGTGACATCGCGCCGCCTGTACCCGATGGAAAGTTAGAGTGAGTACATTATCTGAGGGAATTGCTGTACTCACATCCGATCGTGACTCGCAAGCGTCTCGGCGCGTGTGGCTTTACGTCTGGCAATCAATGCCTGTCTGTGGGCACCTTTGATACCTCTCAGGCACAACCATTTCTTCTCTGCCGCGCCCTGGAGTCGCAAGCAGAGGTATTCTTCCTCGTCCGGAGCAGGTGCCATGCAAGTCAAATCAGAATGGGGGGAAGTTCATTATGGGTGGTTACAAATTGATTGATGACCCCGAATATAAGTATGGCGACAGAAAATTTCAAATGAAAATGATACGATTACAAGGGGTTACATCTACTGTACAACAATGTGGTCCTAATCGTCTACATTTGGGCCACTAGATAGGGAGAAGTGTTCGAAGGAATCTAGTAAAGCCCCGGTGACGAAGTACTGACTAGTCCACACAAGGACTATGAGACTCGGAGTCGGCGAACGAAACCTGGAGTAAAGAGAAAGGTACCGAGACGCGTGGAGATGCGCCTCGAGGCAAGCGATGGATACGTAAAATAATAGAATACGTACCTGGAGACGCGACGCGACGCGTTCGGTTTGTCTTAGAGTACTTGAGTATAACTTGAAGTAGCTTGAGTTGAATACTTGAATCTGAGAACCTTAGAGAAGCCCGAGGGCGAGGAACGTGGTGGGATGAGCAAAAGGGTCCGCTGGATTGACAGCAATACAAAGCCTCGTACACAGGACTGACAGCTGTACAGTTTATGTAAAAAGTTCCCACTGACCAGGGAACTGCCGGTAAGTACAATATCAACAAGAAATGAGGAGTGGGCGGCAAAGAAGGAATACGAGAACAAGAAAGAGTCCGTGTTAGAACAAAGTTTGGACGCAACCAGGACCCACTCTCATCATCAAGTACTCGGGAACACGCGCGGCAGCTATTTTGAGAAGAGGAGCAATTCTCTTTCGCAGACGAGTTGGACGAGTCCCCGCAAGCGGCGCTCGGCGACGTGAACGGGAGGTACGAGAGGAAGGAAGTGTGGCGTAGGTGTTGTCGTAGGTACGAAAGGGGAAACTATGTTGGTAATTTGACGATATGACTAAAAGAGAAAACATAAGAATGTCAGAAACTGGACGTAAGCGGAATTAAGTCGAAATTATCAGAAATAAACGGAATAGAAAGGAAAAGGGACTGCAGGTACGTATCGTAGAGTAGTCCATGTGGGTCTACCACACCGGTTTGGTCTTCAGCCTCGGGCTCTGGTAATAGTTGTGATAAGTCTGTACTGGGACCATGGGTGTCATAGGAATCATTGTTCCTGGTCAAACCAAGTACAACAGACGCCCAAGCTGGTAACGGGGCTGAGTCAGTGATGGACGGGTCGTGACCAATCTGTTCACCCGGAACCAGAGTGCCTTTGACATTCATATGTGATCAGCGCTATGTTCATAGACGAGTCACGAATATGAGAGGTACGCACCAGAAAATCCTGCCAACTCGCTTGCCTGCACCAACCGAATAGCAATGTGACCGTTTATCTCCGTGCTGACATTCAATCGATCCTCCAATTCCGATGCAAGGTCAAGCGTATTCTTGTTGCGTGCACAAACCATTGCGTGGTAATAGTCGGCATGTTTGTCAATCATGAAAGTCAACAAACGAGAAATCTCAACATTAAGCCGAACAATCTCCTCGCGTGCACGCCTGAGACCGAAGTATAACCACACACACTCCCGATGACCAGGCTGAGCCCAGGGGACATGTGTTAGGTCCAGGTTAGTGTCCTTGAGAAGATTGAAGTCGGCCAATGTCGCCATGTCAAGGATATCGTTCCATTCGAGGGTCGGTCGCGGAGGAACCATAGCGAGGGCGGCTTTGTTATAGGTATCCAGTGCCCTTTGAATGGCCTTTGCGCGTGCACAGAGGGCCTGTGAGATCTTCTCACGTTGCTTATATCCTTATGCGGATCTTGATGAGCCGGCATGACGCCTAGCGCAGAGGACTACAACATAGCTATACTACTACTTACCAGAGAGGAGTTTAGAGAGTTAGAGGCGAGACGTAGAAGCTCAAGCACACTATAGATTCAGGTATAGAACTACGAGCTTATATACATGTAGAGACAATAGTAAATACCATATAAGGACGACAATAGAATTATACATATGAGCATAGTGAACAATGAAGAATAAGACAATAGCAAATGCATTGTCCCGCATAATACAATGGCGGGAAGTATGAACCGGGACTTCGGATATACCGGGATCTAATTATAGTCCACGGATTCAACAGATCTGAGCACCGGGAAACAGGGTAAAGGTCTTATCACTCACTGACGCCGCTCAAATTCAGTTTGGTCAGCTCCAACAACCGTTGGACAACCAGACACTCCAACTTGTGCAACGCTTGTCGATAGTTTTGACCATGCATGGCCTTCAGGGTCTCCTGATATTCTGTATCACCTGGCTCCCAACGACGGTAGTGACTGTGTTCATTCTCAAAGTCCAAAAGGCCTTCAAGGGTCATCTGGTATCGTTCGAGAGCAGTCCTTGACCTGGTCTGTAAAGCAGTGAGCTGCTTATGAGTGAGTTTCTGGGTGCATGTGGCCTCGCGGTATTTGGCCTGGGCCTCATCAGAAGTGTTCCTGATGAATTGTTATGGTAAGCAAGGGGAAGTCCATCAATAGCGAGCTCACTTGTCACGATGGACTTTCTGCAATAGCTCCACATAGTCGAGTCTTGCAGCGACCTCCGGGGACTCCTCGTATTCTTGGGAAAGGTGTTCAGTCTCATCGGCCAGAAAACGTTTACAGTCAGTTTCTGAGATGTGATACTCTTCGCAAAGCTCATCGAACAGTGGACCATCAGTGCTGATCTGCTTGAGCTCCTGTCAGTAATTCTGATAGAGGAAATTCCCTGCCAATTCATATCAGCGAGGGCCGAGCAACGAGTGTGGTCAAACAGGGTCAAACATACCGGAGCTCACATGTTTATCAATGTCATGAAAGTGGAAATGTTCGAGAATGGCTTGCTGACGGTGGAACTCGGTGGATAATCGTGTGGTGGCCGCGAGATGGTTGGATTTGGAGAAGGTACGTTCACATTCTTCGAAGTCTTCCAGCCCAACACCCTCGATGTACATCAGGTGCCAGCTGACCTGACATTTCCGGTTGTGAGCGTGACCATGGAATGCAGGAACAACCCCCTGAGTCGACATGCGACAACCTTGTTCCCCAACTGTGGACTCCGGAGCAGAGTTTTGTAGAAAGCACACATTATGTCATAGCCGAGGCCTAGATCCTCGCCATAACGGTCCAATAGTGCTTTTACAATGGCGAGCGGGTATTTCATCCTGATGATATTAAACAGTCAGAAATGCGTAGGCGAGAAGTTGTAGGTCACTTACAGCTCCCCGCTTCGCCTCATATCACAGAGGACAAGTACATGGCCATGACGACAAACCAAAACGAAGATGCTGGAGATAGCAAAGAAGGAATACATCTTCTTATTGGCGTCGGGCCCTGCTGCCTTCCAGCCATCAACACAGGTGTTGACACAAGCTTGCAAATCTTCAATTTCATTGACGTTGAGCCAAGCAACGTCGTCTTGATGACCAAACTCCAGGCCGTCGCAAGGGGAAACGTCATCTGAAGTAGCCTGGGCAGCAGATTTTCAGATGAGCTCATGCATAAGTAATGCCACTTGTACTTACATTATTGCGCTGGTGTGAATTCAAGACCTCATCCTTGAACTCATCCACTGTCGCCGCATCCAACCACCGAGGGTGCTTGAGTCACCGAGTGTCGAGGCGTGCTCGTCCGGATCTCTTCTCGGCATCAACCATTTTCAGCGAATTGTTGCCGTCTATCGCGAGTAGTATTGCTGGTTTGAGTGGATGTTCATTGTCAAGTCGATACATACAGGGGGGGCAGATGCTTTGTATGAAATTCTGGTGACTATCACGCCCTAGCTCAGCATCAACACGTTCCTGAACCACCCGTTGAATGGCAAGGTAAGCATTGTATGACACACAGAGCTGGTCTTCGAGGGAGGGATTAGGAAATCGCTGTATTGAATACTGTTGTAAACAATTTTGTGTCGGAATGAAAAGACGAATCTTACCCCATGTATATTGGTAACAGAACGGGCGAGGCTGTTGAGGCTGAATTGAGGACATACACGATGGATCTGGCGAAAAATTTCAAGAAATTGAAAGGGGAAGGCGATGGTGGGCTGGTCAGGACTTCCTCCTAGCAACCCAAATTGAGCGAGAGTTTCGTTGGGTGTCTCTGCGCCTCGAACAGTGTAGATGCCGGTATCACTGCTGTATTCTATACGTGCATAAGTCAACAGAAAACTGAATAATAAACTAGGACGACGCACCATCGAAATCGGCCACAAGTATCTTCCAGCGCTCGTCCTCCAGCTCATCATCTCTGGGTACTCCGGTTGCCTGGAACCTGAGGTAAGCGTCTACCAAACGAGGCAGCTGCCTATCCCAAGATTGTGTTTGCTGTTCCGTGCGATAATGACGGTCTCGCATGTCAAATTGCCTGTTGTTAGGATTGATGAGATATGGCCCGAAAAAAAAGAGAGCAATCATTGTCAACGTACCGGGGAGCCTCAGCTATCAGTGTGCTCAGAAATGTGTGGAAGTTGAATTCCCCGCCTGCATTGCTGTTGATGGCGCCTTCTTCCCCTATGGCCGGCTGAAAGTCATCATTCCAGTCGTCGTCGTCGGGAGCAGTGGGGTCGTAAATCGGGATGTCGGAGAATAGTCCATTCTGGTTGGTGTCAAACATACGCGGGCGCAATTTCGATAACACTGTAAGAAAATTAGCTTGTGAATTGCGAGATTGTAGGGTCACGACGTACTGTTGAATGTCCGTCATAACTGCGCCCTCGCCTCATTCCACTGGTCATCATAAGAGCCCCCTCGCCTTTGCTGTGACACTGGTTCATCATCCTCCTTGGTGACGAGAAATTGGACATGACTTGATAAACCTCCAGTTCGCCTTCTTTTCATGAGAGAGAAACAAAGAGAATGGCCGACAGTGACAAGAGCCGCGGAAGACGACGGTGGTGAAAAAATAAGAGAAGACACGGCAAGGATTACTAAGGAGGGTGAGAGGTCACGGGAGGCGCGAGAATCGTTGGGAGGGCGGGAGTTGTGCTGGGAGAGAGACCCATAGCTTGAGGGAGGAGAGATAATGAGATATCGAGGGGGGAATTAAGGAGATATTGGGGGGCTTACCGTGCAACGATAGGTCATGGCAAAGTACCCATCACATCACGATGTGATGTTCCAGCTACTTTGTGGTTCCGGGTGGTACACATAGGTGCTTGAATGGGATTTCCATCGCTCCAAGCCCACAACAGCAACCGGATGGTGATCGGCGTTGGCGACGTCAGCATTGACGGATCCACTGCATCCGCGCGGTGGAGTCATATGGAGATGCTGGCCTCCATCCCCAAAATTGATGCATACTTGGACCAGAAAGTGTCGTTATCAAGACCAATAGCAATGTCGCCAGAGTCACTGTAAACCGAAGCTTTGCCGGACAGGTCTGCCAGAACGTATCTGCCACCCCCGGCCACGCCACTCGGGATGCATTTAGACCGAGGAACGAGGAAGTATCGCCCTCCATGACGAATGCTAGATCTAGGTAGAGTGCACCTAGTTCTCAAATTCTGATATGTTTGTCTGCCCATTCATCTGTGACGGAGGGAGGTATCTGGCTCACCTTTTGTTGAAAGGTAGAAGGAAGTCCCCAGAGATGCCCTGGAAGCCACAACCAGTCAGTACGGGGGAGAACGCGACAACTGACTTGGAGATGACGCGACGTATGACCCAAGTAGCCAAGCTGTATCCGCTGAACACGTGAATAGAAGAGGGCAGAGAAGTTCCATCAAATCCAGGGACCAGCGTTGTCCTGGTCAGAAATTGAGTAGATGCGAAGCTTTCAGACAAAAACCAGCCATGTCTTCTTTGTTTCGTGACTGCTTAACCTTCAGCAAGGACGCTGATACCGCCACAACAAGCACCCAGAGCAGTTATAATGCAGTAAAAGTGTTACTCGGCTCGGGACATAGACAGAATGACCAGCTCATATCTTGGAAGCTGGAAAGCAACTCTTCCGCCGGTACCGTGCTTCTGGTACTAGGTTGGCGTTGAGGTTATAACCCTTGATGATGTTGTCACTGATGGCGGGAATGCCCACAGAGTTGTTCTTCCATGTTGAGTTTGTTGGCATGTGTGAGGAGACGAACGAGACTCATCTGATCGCTGGAGATGAAGATGTCAGTCATACTGAAGATGCGAGCCTTGTTTTGAAAGCGAGCATTCTAATTTCTGCACGGGGAACAGCACTCGCAGGACAGAGAGTCTGGGGAGAGTCAGCCTTGGAAAACCCGATTTACTTGTGGACAGTTTGGACGTACATCACCGGGGTCATCTACTCCACCATTCGGATGTTCAAAAACAGGTCTGAGGTAGTGGAAGAATAGGTTGCAACGGGTGAAAGAATAAGAGAAGGCGTGACGAGCCAAGATTGTTGTTTGGAAATCAAGTTCGTATCCAAATGAGACTCAGAGTCTCAATCATCCAACCTGGCCGAAGAGGCCACCAGGGGTGATGGTATTTTCGTATGTGCGCCCTTACAGGCTCTCCCGGGTCAAGCAGACTGAGGCTGATCCAAGCTCAACATTAGTAAGCGAGTCGTGGTAGCATCGCCCTCACTGTCACAGTGTTGGTAGGGTCGGTGACTAGTCGGCGACTTTTTGAAAAGTCACGAGGTCGCCGACCGGTCAGCGGCTTTTGGGAATGTGTGGGAAAAGGTCAGCGACCTCCGACTATTTGGCTTTGTATACCTGCCCCAACATGACAACAGCGAGAGCCAATATTCGAATCTCAGTGAACGCGGCGTGCGATTGGAAGGATAAGTCCACGATAATCACAATATATCCTGTAATGTATTTACACAATGAAGCCGCGATGCCTCAATAAAAATCTACTCAAAAAAAGCGTTGACCATCATCAAGTCCGATATCTATGCCATCTCTTCCTGCTGACTCGCGGTCGATTGATTCATAGAGCTCAAGGTCCTCATCAAAACTCTTCTGCCCGTACACTCCCTTCCATGTTAATGATCTGAAGTCAAATAGGTCAGCAATAGTGACTCGAATAGGGTTTGCACTCAACAATTCGGAGGTCATATTCATCTTCCCCGACCATTTCCACCGTTCTCCGTGCCATCTCTGTCAGCTCATCATTCGAGTCAGCAGCCATGTCTCGAGACCGACTGATACCCTCAACATCCACCTCTAGCTAGATTTTTTCTGTCTGTGCCGATGTGGTGAAAGCAGGTGGCGGAACCGTTGGCAGGGCGCAAGTGGGCGTCAAAAGTAATTAATTCCGGTCATACTGTATGACACAATACGTATGTGGACCGGTTCGGTCCGGGATTGATGGGCAATCAGGACAGGTCGGCGACCCGACCTCCGACTTTTTGCTGACTTTGATGGGAAATCGTGACCTGTCCCTGACCTTAGGGACGGCGACCTCCCAACACTGCACTGTCAGGATCAGGCCGGACCGTGGACGGCGATCCGACCTGAGCCTTCCGCAATGCGTGAGAATGGACTGAGGACGAGGGAAGTGAGGAATGCGGAATATGGGATATAACTTGTGTTGATCCAACTAAGGATCAAATAGATACATGGGACTATATATACATGGGACTATATATACATGGGACTATATATACTAATAGGATAACCATAACCAATAATGGAAATAGGCGGAAACACATAGCAGTCAAGATGGAACAAGTATGAGATGAACATAAAGGGAAGCTACCCGATAGGGGCTAGTATCATAGAGGAGTGGCCCAGATCCTCACACCTCAGAGAGCTCCAGGGCCCCACAACTTGATTTGGGATGGATCGGAACGAGCGAAAGCGTC